>LR812528.1:14487497-14489729 GCA_903798195.1 Danio kyathit
TGATGTAGACATTATACCACAAAGTGATGATGTAAGGACCACTACCTCTTGCTATATAAGCTGCGTTTACCTGAAATTAGCAGATCTGCACCAATATACCGCCCTGGTAGGACTATCGTTCTGTCCACCAAGGATGAATTCATAAATAACTTACCTGATCTTCTTTATTTCGAAATACACCCGCAAACGCAAATGACCTCGACGTAGTAACTAGCAGTATGGATGCCATCTTTAGCAAACTTAATACAGTGGCACCCATCAAATTAAAAAAGGCTAGAGAGAATAAAACTACAATGGTACAATAATCATACTCGCGCTCTCAAAAACAGCAACCCGTGCTCTGGAACGTAAATGGAAAAAACTAATTTAGAGGTTTTAGAATTGCGTACAAAGACAGTATGTCCAGCTATAGGAGGGCTCTTAAAACTGCCAGGGCCGAGCACCTCCGCAAACTTATTGAAAATAATCATAACAATCCGAGATTTTTATTTAACACCATTGCTAAACTAACAAATAATCGATCATCTGTGGAACAAAACGTCCCACCGCAAATTAGTAGAGATGACTTCATGAATTTTTTCAGTGACAAAATAGAAGGCTTTAGACAGAAAATAGAAGATGTTAAACTTTCTGCACCGCCTTATACTCCAGATCCAGTAAACATTCAACTGAATCAAAATAACCTACAATACTTCAAAACCTTAGAACAGGAAGAGCTAGATAAAGTTATAATTAGCTCTAAATCAGCTACATGTATGTTAGATCCAATTCCAACAAAACTACTGAAAGAACTGATACCTATTATAGGAGAACCTCTCCTTAATGTTATCAACTCTTCGTTATCTTTAGGCCATGTTCCAAATCCTTACAAGCTAGCTGTTATTAAACCTATTATTAAGAAACCACAACTAGACCCGAGCAACTTAGCTAACTATAGGCCTATTTCAAATCTTCCGTTTATGTCTAAAATACTAGAAAAAGTTGTTTCTACCCAATTATGCTCCTTTCTGCAGACAAACAACATTTTTGAAGTGTTTCAGTCAGGCTTCAGTCCTCATCACAATACAGAAACCGCATTAGTAAAAATAACCAACGATTTACTCTTAGCTGCTGACCAAGGGTGCATCTCACTATTAGTTTTACTCGACCTTAGCGCCGCATTTGACACCATTGACCACAATAATCTCATAGACCGCTTAAATTCTACAGGTGTCCAAAAACAGGCTCTTAAATGGTTTAGGTCATACTTAGCTAACCGTTACCAATTTGTGAATATTAATGGACAGCTTTCACAAGTCAGGCCAGTAAAGTACGGGGTCCCTCAAGGATCAGTTTTAGGCCCCTTGCTGTTTACAATATACATGCTTCTCCTGGGGGACATTATTAGAAAACATGGGATCAGCTTTCACTGCTATGCAGACGATACTCAGTTATACATTTCAACTAAACCTAATGAGATGTCTGAACTGTCTAAGCTAACCGAGTGTATCAAAGATGTTAAAGACTGGATGACCAACAATTTTCTTCTCTTAAACTCAGACAAAACAGAATTATTACTTATTGGGCCTAAATCCTGTACACAGCAGTTCTCACAACTGGACCTGCAACTAGAGGGATACAAAGTTAGCGTTAGCTCTACTATAAAAGATCTGGGTGTCATATTAGACAGCAACTTAACTTTCAAAAATCATATATCCCATGTCACAAAAACTGCTTCTTTCATCTGAGAAATATTGCTAAATTGCGAAGTATGCTATCCATCTCAGATGCAGAAAAGCTAGTCCATGCCTTCATGACTTCTAGGCTGGATTACTGTAATGCTCTGTTTGCTGGTTGCCCAGCATCCTCTATTAACAAACTTCAGCTAGTGCAAAATGCAGCTGCCAGAGTTCTTACCAGATCTAGAAAATATGATCATATCACTCCAATTTTATCCTCCTTACACTGGCTGCCTGTTAAGTTTCGTATTGAATTTAAAATATTACTCCTTACCTATAAAGCTTTAAATAATCTAGCTCCTGTTATCTAACCAACCTCCCATCTCGCTACAACCCAACCCGCTCTTTACGATCTCAAAACTCAGGGCTTCTGGTAGTACCTAGAATATTAAGTCGAGTAAAGGAGGTCGAACCTTCTCGTTTATGGCCCCTAAACTCTGGAATAGCCTTCCTGATAATGTCCGAGGCTCAGACACACTCTCGCTCTTCAAAACTAGATTAAAGACCTATCTTT
>LR812528.1:14489829-14569829 GCA_903798195.1 Danio kyathit
CAGCTGTGTGTGCTACTGAACGCAACCCAAATGGCACACACACACCTAGCAAATGTCCGGATGATCACAGGACTTTCCTGAGTGGACTTGTGGCTGACGCATCCCACAAGGACAGCGATAACACCACGCAGACACAACAACCACTGATAACGGACAGACTGCTGTCTGAGCCCTGCACACAGAGAGACTGTGACACAAGAGAACAGCACCAACTCTCAGCGCTCATGGATGATCTCCAGGAAAACAGCCAGGTCAACATATCTGAACAGCCAGAAACCCCAGACCCACAGCCTCTGTCACCAGACACATTCTCACTGTCACCTGGCTCGCCTCTCTTGAATTTTTCAAAAAAGATGGAGGAACTGGTGTTTGCTGGAACTAAACTCTCACACTCCATTGCCGCAAGCCCCCAGTTACCAACCAAAAGTCAGCCAGCCTCACACCCATCTCTGAGCCCACCTCGCCCTACACCTAGGAGAGGCCTCAGGTCGTTGCGACAGCGGCAGGTCCCAAAAAACACCTCATCTTCAACTGGTGAACTTAAAAGCTGCCATTGATGTGTCCCGGGTGCCTGCTTAGATAACAGTGTCTTTATCAGATGTTTACAGAACAAGCAGGAACCCAGTATGCCTGTAGCATTCTCTATTCAGATAGGTGTTATATTACGTGACAGAAAACTGAAGACTTCTTCAGGCCGTATAGCAAATCATTCAAATTTGGTGTCTATTAAATGTAATTCTGAGACTACTATAGGGAAAACAGCTAAAACTGTTAAGTTAGGACTTTTAAACATCCGATCACTTAACAATAAGTCACTTTTAGTCAATGATTTTATCAACAAAAATTGCCTTGATTTTATGCTTTTAAATGAAACTTGGCTAGATGACAGTTGTAGCGCAGCAGTTCTGAATGAAACAGCTCCTTTAGACTTTGATTATTTGAGTGTTTGCAGAGTTAATAGAAGAGGTGGAGGCATCGCTGCCCTATTTAAAGATGTCTATGAGTGTAAACAAGTGTCATTTGGTGACTATTTGTCCTTTGAATATCTGAGTATAGCACTAAAGGGTGCTCCACGCATTTTACTGATCATTATCTACAGACCTCCAAAATATTCTCCAACTTTTATTGATGATTTTACAGAGTTGTTATCAATAGTAACCTCTGAGTTTGACTATTTTACTATTGCTGGGGATTTTAATATTCACATTGATAATCCAGAAATCAATGCTGTAAAAGAACTCATGAATGTCTTTAACACTTTTGATCTGACTCAGCACGTTCAAGGACCCACACACAATCGTGGACACACTCTTGATCTACTTATAACTAAGGGTCTACACATTTCATCGACTGTTGTTAAGGATGTTGCACTATCTGATCATTTCTGTATTTTCTTTGATATATTGATCACTCCAGCCATTAAAGACAGATCTGTCTTTGTCAGAAAGAGATACATAAATGAGAACACTAGTGAGCAGTTTATGAAGGCCATATCACTCGCACCAAGTATATCTGCAGACTCTGTTGACTCTCTCCTTGATTTGTTTAACTCTAAAGTTAAGAATGTCATAGATGACATTGCTCCTGTTAAAGTCAGGAAGAGAACTGGGATGAAAAATGTGCCTTGGAGGAAAACAACAGCAGTTCTAATGATGAAAAGACAGTGCAGAAAAGCTGAGCGTATGTGGAGGAAGACGAAACTAGTAGTCCACTATAATATCTATAAAGACAGTCTTCATGCTTTTAATGTGAAACTAAAAACCGCTAGGCAGACTTTCTTTTCAAGCCTTATAAACAGCAATCTAAATAATACTCGCTTCCTCTTTGCAACGGTAGAGAGACTCATAAACCCCCCCCAGTACGATTCCCAGTGAACTAATCTCGGAAAGTAAATGTAATGAGTTCGCTCATTTCTTTACTGATAAGATTAATAATATCAGAAAGGCAATCAGCTCATCCAATCAGCCAAAGTGTATCGAAGTCAGACAAACTCAACCACAACTTAAGAAATCAGACATTATGTCTGATTTCATGGCAATTAATGGTAAAATCTTAGTGGAGATTGTGCAAAGTATGAAAACATCAACCTGCAGTCTTGACAGGCTCCCCACATCATTCTTCAAAACAGTGTTTAACTGTTTAGAAATGGATCTCCTAAAAGTGGTAAATGCTTCACTTCTGTCAGGGATTTTTCCAAATTCACTTAAAACTGCAGTTGTTAAACCCCTCTTGAAAAAGAGCAATCTGGATAACACACTATTGAGCAGTTACAGGCCAATCTCAAATCTCCCTTTCATTGGCAAAATCATTGAAAAAGTTGTTTTCAACCAGGTTAACACGTTCTTAAACTCCAAGGGGTGTTTAGACAATTTTCAATCTGGTTTCAGAGCACATCACAGTACAGAGAGCGCTCTTATAAAGATAATCAACGATATCCGCCTAAATACAGATTCAGGTAAACTAACAGTGCTGGTAATGCTCGATCTTAGTGCTGCATTTGACACTGTCGATCACAGCATACTGCTGGATAGGCTGGAAAATTTGGTTGGGCTGTCTGGGACAGTCCTCAAATGGTTCAGATCTTATCTTGAAGGGAGAGGTTACTATGTCAGTATAGGTGACCATAGGTCGAGGTGGACACCCATGACATGTGGAGTCCCACAAGGCTCGATTCTGGCACCTCTCCTGTTCAACCTTTATATGCTCCCTCTGAGCCAAATAATGAGAAAGAACCAAATTTCCTACCACAGCTATGCTGATGACACTCAGATCTACTTAGCCTTACTGCCTAATGACTACAGCCCTATTGACACCCTCTGCCAATGCATTGATGAAATGAACAGTTGGATGTGCCAAAACTTTCTTCAGTTAAACAAAGAGAAAACTGAAGTCATTGCGTTTGGGAACAGAGATGAGGTTCTCAAGGTGAATGCGTACCTTGGCACTAAGGGTCAAACAACAAAAAATAAGGTCAAGAATCTTGGTGTGACTCTGGAGTCAGATCTGAGTTTCAATAGTCATGTCAAAGCAGTAAGTAAATCAGCATACTATCATCTCAAAAACATTGCAAGAATCAGATGCTTTGTTTCCAGTGAAGACTTAGAGAAACTTGTTCATGCTTTTATCAGCAGCAGGGTGGATTACTGTAACGGCCTCCTCACAGGCCTTCCCAAAAAGACAGTCAGACAGTTGCAGCTCATCCAGAACGCTGCGGCCAGGATTCTGACCAGAACCAGGAAATCAGAGCACATCACACCTGTCCTCAGGTCTTTACACTGGCTCCCAGTTACATTCAGAATAGACTTTAAAGTATTATTACTTGTCTATAAATCACTAAATGGCCTAGGACCTCAATACATTACAGATATGCTTACTGAATACAAGCCTAACAGATCACTCAGATCTTTAGGATCATATAAACTAGAAATTCCAAGAGTTCAGTCAAAGCAGGGTGAATCGGCTTTCAGCTACTACGCCCCTCGCTGCTGGAATCAGCTTCCAGAAATGATCAGATGTGCTCCAACGTTAGGCACATTCAAATCCAGACTGAAAACACTTCTGTTTAGCTGTGCCTTTACTGAATGAGCACTGTGCTACGTCCGACAAATTGCTTACGTTTTTCCCTTCTTTTTCATTTTTTTTACAACCTGTTTTCTGTTTTTATCTGTTTTTTATTATCTGTTTTTATTTTTATTTTTTCTTATACTTGTCTTTTTTATTCCTGTTTATGTAAAGCACTTTGAATTGCCACTGTGTATGAAATGTGCTATATAAATAAACTTGCCTTGCCTTGCCTAATTACACACACGTATATACAGCTCACCTTGAGACACTCATTGTTGAGTCTTGTTATCTGTTTAGTGACATTACAACGTGTTTCCTGGTTTGTTTTCCTGTGTTTTGATCAGTGGCGGTTCTAGACCAGAGTAACTGGGGGGGGGGCTGGGTAGGGGCCACTTGTACTTTTAGGAGGCAAAATACTTAATCACAAAATACTTATTCAAAACCATTATTCGAAGTCATTGTTTTCATGTATCACTCTGCAGTCTTCATAAACAAGCTAATTAAATAACGTAAACTCAAGATAATCTTTCATGTTAATATTTTTTTGTATTTTAACAGGATAAGACATATCTAACATTCAAGTACACCAAGGCACATTTTTGCACCTGTAAACTATAACCTCCTAGGGCCCGAGTGTCCCCATACATGGACAGCACATTTTTAGCTCTTAAGTGGCTATTTAAAATACTTTGAATGTTTTATATTTTGTTACAGACATACAGTGTCATCCTGCAACTGTTGTGCAGCATATTTAGATTAGATTAGATTCAACTTTATTGTCATTACACATGTACAAGTACAAGGAAACGAAATGCAGTTTAGGTCTAACCAGGAGTGCAATAGCAGCAAGTGCAGGATACAGGTATAAGTTATAAAGTGCAGTTATAGAAAAACTATGGTGATATTTACAAATGGATGTACTATGAACATTATATACAGGTTGTG
This sequence comes from Danio kyathit, assembly GCA_903798195.1. Classification (NCBI taxonomy): domain Eukaryota; kingdom Metazoa; phylum Chordata; class Actinopteri; order Cypriniformes; family Danionidae; genus Danio; species Danio kyathit. The sequence goes on from LR812528.1 coordinate 14,494,339, forward strand.
TTAGCTATGACCAGAGATTTACAATAGATGGATATATGTACAGATTGCTATTAATAATCAGAAGTGTGCAGATATATAAACATAATTACAAATGTATATGTACAGTGGGTGTGTACATAATTACAAATGTACATGGGTATGTACAGTTAGAATAAATGAATCAGTGCAATGAATATGTGCAATTTTTAAATGTGCAAATGTTAAATAGTGCAGTGATTATGAGGAGTCTGAGTTATGAGGATAGTGGGGGTGTATCAGGGGGGCTAAGAGTCAGTGGGGGGCAGAGTTCAAAAGGGAGACAGCTCTGGGAAAAAAGCTGTTCCTTAGTCTGCTGGTTTTTGTCCGGGGGAGCCTGAAGCGCCTGCCAGAATGCAGGAGAGAAAACAGTCTGTGAGCAGGATGAGAGGAATCCTTAAGAATACTGCGTGCTCGGCGCAGACAGTGTTTCCTCTGGATGTCCTCTATGGTTGGCAGAGTGGTCCCTGTGATGCGTTGGGCAGTTTTCACCACCCGCTGCAGTGCCTTACGCTCCGCAACAGAGCAGCTTCCATACCAGACTGTGACACAGTTCGTCAGGATGCTCTCTATTGTGCAGCGGTAGAAGTTCACCAAGACGGCTGATGACAGCTGGTTCTTCTTAAGTTGCCTTAAGAAAAATAGGCGCTGGTGAGCCTTCTTGACCAGGCTGGAGGTGTTGGTGGTCCAGGAAAAGTCCTTTGAGATGTGGGTCCCCAGGAACTTGAAGGATGAGACAGGCTCGACGGCCATCCCATTGATGTGGATGGGATCATGTGAGCCTGTTCGTCCCTTCCTGAAGTCCACAATGAGCTCCTTGGTCTTGTCGGTGTTAAGGAGCAGATTATTGTCGGTGCACCAGGTGGCCAGATGCTGTATCTCCTCCCTGTAGGCAGTCTCATCATTGTTGCTGATTAGACCAATCACTGTGGTGTCATCTGCAAATTTGATGATGGTGTTAGAACTGTTCACAGGCCTACAGTCGATGGTAAAAAGGGAGTAGAGGAAGGGGCTCAGCACACAGCCCTGTGGTACACCAGTTTTGAGTGTGACGGTGGTGGAGCAGATGTGGTCTGATCTAACATTCTGAGGACTGTTAGTCAGAAAGTCCATAACCCAGTTGCAGAGAGACGTGTCGATATCCAGGTCTCTAAGTTTGATCATTAACTTAGAGGGTATGACAGTGTTAAATGCTGAGCTGAAGTCAACAAACAGCATTCGTGCATAAGTGTTTTTATTGTCCAGGTGTGTGAGTACAGAGTGCAGTGCTATGGAGACTGCATCTTCTGTGCACCTGTTGCCACGGTAGGCAAACTGATGTGGGTCCAGTGTGGATGGCAGAGAGTCTTTCAGATGTGCCAGGACCAGCCGCTCGAAGCACTTCATGATGATGGGTGTGAGTGCTACAGGGCGGTAGTCATTCAGGCATGTTGGGCTGGAGTGTTTCGGCACTGGCACAATAGAGGTGGTTTTAAAGCATGTTGGCACAGCTGCTAGGTTAAGGGACAGGTTGAAAATGTCTGTGAATACCCCAGCGAGCTGTTCTGCACATGCTTTGAGGACGCGCCCAGGAATACCGTCTGGTCCAGCAGCCTTACGCACATTGATCCGACTCAATGCGGTGTGGACTTCTGAGGAGGTGAGTGTGATGGGTGAGTGGTCGGTTGAGGAAGTGATCCTGGTGTAGGGTTCTTTATTGTCTCTTTCAAAGCGGGCATAAAAGTCATTAAGCTCGTTCAGGAAGGAGACGTTAATGGAAGGAGGACGTGAAATGTCCCAAACCCTATTTTTAACTGCCCAAAATGGGAAAAAATGTTGTTTTAACTCTCTGATAGACTTTTTTTTTTAACTTACTTTGATGTTAAATATGCATAAAAGAAAATTCAGGAATAAAGTGTTTTATGTAAATTCGGACCACGAGTCCACATATATGAACATAATTTTTCCCTACATATCAAAAGATGACACTTAGATTTTTATTCTAATTAGGTTCCAATAAGCCCAAATAGCAAAGAGAAATAAAACAATGCATGTAAAAAAACACTGTGGGCCTTAAGAGGTTAACAGACGCAGTTGAAGTCCACTTTTTTGCCCTCCCGTTAACTTAAAATAATGTTTTCCAAGTGATCTTTAACAAACCAAGGAGATTTTGACAGTATTCCCTATAAAACAAAAAAAACTAATTCTGGAGTCATAAAAAGTCTTATTTCTTCAGTTTATTTCTTGAATAAAAGCAGTTTCTAATTTTTAAAAAAACAATTTTAAGGTCAGTATTATTAGCCTCCTTAAGAAATATTTACTGTATATTTTTTGACTGTCTACACAACAAACCAGTTATACAATAACTTGACTAATTATTCTAACTTTCCTAGTTAACAAGTCTTTAAATTACACTTTAATCTGAATCAAAAACTACAGAATACTTAAAGGGACTTTGTCTGAATACAACTTGCAAAATCTTGCAAAATAACTAAAATATTATTCACTGACTGTCACCATGGGAAAGATAAATAAGTAGTTATTAGAAATTAAACTATTGTTTAAAAACGTGTTGTAAATAATCATGTGTTTGAAGACTCGTGCTTGATGTCACAACTGAAAACAAAAATGAATGAAGGCAAAACTAAACGAGTTTAATATTATACCTTTACATGAGCGTGACTGAAAACTAAATTTAATCATTGTGTTACATCTTTTCTCCGGTACTTGCCGACGGTTTATAAATTCAAGACTGTGAGGACTTCCTATATTAAAAGTGTTAAAATCACTATTGAAAACAGCAGTCTAACATAATCAACAGTGGACATTTTGATAGTTTTTCACAACATGAACATGACTGAATCTTTTTATTACCTGTGTCAATTTGGAGACTAACTTTTGACGTATGCAGGGAACTGATGCACGCAGCACCGTCACTGACAGAGAGAGCGAGTGCGCGCGACACCGAGAGCGTAGAGAGACCTAAGTCAGTGTTTCCAGATTGGGTGGTTTACCGCCCAACTGGGCGGTTTTGACTTCGATTGCATGCATGTATGTGCATTTCGGCGGGTTTTGGATAGTTTTTGGGCTGTAATCAGTCAGCTACATCTGGCAACACTGGCCTCAGCCATTTCTCCGCAGTCTGCCACCCATGGCTGATCTCGCTTCTCCGTGGCGTTTTGACACAAAAATACGTGTGATATTATTGAAATTTAGGGGGGCCAGAGGGGGGGGCCAAGCTTATTGACACGGGGGCACTGGCCCCCCCCCTAAAGCCACCCCCCCCCCCCCCTAGAACCGCCACTGGTTTTGATCCTCGCCTTGTTCATCTATTTATCCCTGTCTGCTGCCTACCTTCTGACCATCTGCCTGTAGATCTGACTACGACTCTAGATTGCCCTTATACATCTGTTTGCTCCTCTGTTGGTCATTGCTTACCTGACTTCCCTAATAAAACTGCATTTGGATCCACACCCCTGTTGTTAGCGTCACTATCCTGTTACACGGGTCCTTCTGTTTCCCCCACAAGTCCAAAGACATGTGGTACAGTTGAATTGGGTAAGCTAAATTGTCCGTAGTGTATGTGTATGAATGAGATTGTATGGGTGTTTCCCAGTGTTGGGTTGCAGCTGGAAGGGCATCCGCTGTGTAAAACATATGCTGGATAGGTTGGGGTTCACAGTGGTGTAAAGGAACTAATTACAAATACTCAAACTACTGTAATTTAGTAGTTTTTCTCAGGAACTGTAATTTACTAAGTAGTTTTAAAAATGTGTACTTCTACTTTCCCTTAAGTACATTTTTAGTGCTATATCTGTACTTTTACTCTACTACTTTCCTTCAACCTGCAGTCACTACTTTTTTTTTCTTCTTGTCTATGGGGATTGGAAAAATCGGTCCTGCAATTCCTGTTCAATCAAATCACACACAGAAGGTAAATCGCGTCATAATGAACTACCTCAAGACATGTGTGCTTTATAATTGCAGCAAACAGTTTGGAAGCATTAAAAGTGTCCAAGAAGATGTCCAAAATCTTTACACGCTTTGACCCAGAGACTGCTTAGATGCATGTCACTGATGAGAAGATGACGGATGATTACTGTATGATGACCTAAATGGCCCTTAACACCCAGCAGGCACAAGACGTCAACATGATGTCTGATTAACGTTGTACCCTAACGTCATGGGGATGCTGCATTTTGTTTGGAAATGAAAATCATGTTGACATCAGAACTCAATGTCAGGCCTATGTCAGTTTCCAACGTTCAACCTAAAACCAACCAAATATCAACGTCTAATGATGTTACAGCTTGACGTTGTGTGGACAATACCACTATGACATTTATCAGACGTTGGATTTTGGTTGCCATAACTTATGAATAAATGTCAGTTTTTGACATCTATATCATGTTGGTTTGAGATGTTGGCTTGACGTTGGATTTTGGTCACATTCTAACAACCTAAAATCTGCCAAATATCAACGTCATTTGACAACATTATTGGACATCAAAATAACGTCCTTAGATGCTGGCTAGACACTGAATTTTGGTCACCTGACATCAACCTAAATCTAACCTAATATTAACGTCTTATGACATTGTGTGCCTGCTGGGCAATAACTAGATGCACTACAGAATGTTGCGTTTACACACACACATGCACAAATTACATATAAATGCATCAGCTTTTAACAGCATAATATTCACTACTCATTAATCTTGAGTACTTTTGAAAAGTCTACTTTTTACTCATACTTCGAGTAATATTTACAACAGATACTTTTACTCCACTTGCACTACATTTTTAGGCAAGTAATGGTACTTTTACTTAAGTATGATTTTTCAGTACTCTTTCCACCACTGCGGTTAGTTCTGCTGTGGCGACCCCAGATTAATAAAGAGACTAAGCCAAAAAGAAAATGAATGAATGAATGAAAATAAATTTGTACCATATGATCAACACTTGGGGGCGCAGTAGCCTACTAAAAACACATGACTGAAACAACATGAAAACTATGATGTGGCCACCAAGCCATCATTTCGAAAACATCAACGCTTAGTGGGCAGTTTTCTTAAGTGTATACAAATTAGAATGTTTTAATGGGCACTTTTGGCTGTCTAGCAGCAATATAAAGTGTCTTGTTTTGATTGTGCTCTGGTATCTCTGTGGATGACTGTGGGTCACAGAGTTAATGTACACTTTGAAATGATGCTGTGCAGGTAAGTCTAATATTTTTAAAAAATAACAGTTAATAAAATGTACTAGTCACAATAGGAATGTAATCTCAATGACAAATCCTCATATAATTAATTAAATAATAAAAGGCATACAGCTGAACATAAAATTATAAGACCTTCTGTGAAAATAAATTTTATTTTTCAAATATTTCCAAAGCAATATTTAATGGAAAGAAGAATTTTTCAACTTTAAATTTATTTATATTATTTGAAAAAACATATTTACATATAAACATATGTAGTTTTAATAACTGACTTCTAATAAATACATTGGTAACAATTTAGAATAATGGCCCATTAGTAATGTATATACATTATACAAGTATGAATGAACTTCAATTCTGAAACTGAACTTAAACTCTGAAAACTAGACTGACACACTTTCAATTTACTATGATCTTCTATGTTAAGCTGCTTTGACACAATCAACATTGTAAAACCGCTTTAGAAATAAAGATGAATTGAACTGAATAATCTTGTAAAGCATTTATTAATCATAGTTCAACATTATCTAATATCTTGTTTCCTCTGCTAAGCATCTCTTGAGAAATATTTGAAAAAGAATTAAAATTTCCCAGCAGTGCTAATAATTTAGTCTTCAACTCTATTTATGTAATTTTCAATGAAACCCATCTTAGCAGGTCTAAAATATAAACACATTATAGGTTTACCATAGTGTTTCAGGGTTTAAAATCGAAAAACTGAAGATTAATTCACAGTGTCACTCATTTTGTTAATTAGAACAAAAAATATGTTTTTATATTCTATTGTTTTAATTTTTTTCATTACTCAAGCTAATAAAGTAAATCCAAAGCACACAAATAAGACAGAAACAGATAAGAAAGAGACAGACTCCTTAAATAAATACTCCAGTGTGACCAAGTCCAGTCACCTGAATTCTGATCCTCTCTGTGAAAAAAAAATCTTTTTATTGTGGGACTTTGCTTTAATCTGTGTCTGGGAAACCAGCCCTCCTGGTTCATTTAGGGCTAAGGCATTTCAGGACATTAATTTTAAGACAAACACACATCAAGCACAGACTTGTTTCTTAATGTTCGTTGGTTTTCCAGAAGCATTTTGCTTTGGCCTTTGAACGCTCCAGAATGTGTGCTTCTTTGTGCAGGGGCCACACTCCTGTTCCTGCTGAACTGAGCCAGTGATTTACTACAACTGATATCAGCTCAGAAGGCACTGGAGCTCAGGTCCTGATGAGACACAACTGCAAACAGATTATCAGCTGACATTTTGGACAGATAACCAGGTGTGTGGAAAGAAAGAAGCAAGTTAGAAATCTTTACTCTTACCTTGGTCATGGTACTTCTCAGTAAAGGGGACCTATTATGTACATTTTACATGATGTAAAAAAAATCTCTGAGGTCCCTAGAGTTTGTATGTAAAGTTTTAGTTCAAAATAATCCACAAATAAATATTTTTTTTAACTCTTTGAAACTGCCCCAAATTGTGCCGTTTTTGGAGACTGTCGCTTTAAATTAAAATGAGATTTTGCTCGCAGCCCTCTTTTTAAAAGGGGGTGGAGCTGTAAATGCTATAAGCTATATTTTAATGCTAGTGCATATAAGCTATGTGTCACCATAGCAGCATATTCAAAATTCAAATGGTTGACGGCTGCTTCTCACTGTGTTTATGCTAATGAGATAGAGACTCTCACTAATGGGCGGGGCTTCCCCCTCCATTTATATATACAACAGGAGAATATCAATCAAAGTGTTTATGAAGTGTGATTATAAAAAAATAAATAATAAACTTTTACCATTAGAAGCTGGCATTATACACACACTGTTGTCACACAACTGTGTTTAAACCCCATATAAAAGTGATTTTTGCATAAATCCTGTTTATTTGCATCCTTAGCTGAATTGCAACATTAAATATTTATATTATCTCAGTCTAAAGCCCAAAGTGTCCTTGAGTTTTTGTAGTCAAATACAAAGCCTTTCTGTGAAACAATCAAATTTTACACAATTAAACACCATAAGTATATAGATATTTCAAGAGTTCACAGTTAGCTGATGATTGATTATGAAGCATGTTTGGCATGCTGTCCCAGTAGAGAACCCTGAGCTCATGAGATCCTCGAGCCCGGGGCTCCCTCCTGTTTGAAGGGCGAGAGGAGAGTTTGAGCTCAGGTAGGTCTCGAGAACTCCCCTGCTTGTTAATAGTAAATGCAATTTATGAATAACTATGGAGAGAAATATTGCTGATTAATCGCTCATCTATGGTCTTGATTTGGTTTGGTCAATTTACTTATGTTACATGTTTTAGGCCTGTGGGAGGAAACCTATGGAGTCAATCTAGGGCCATATTGGCTTGCAAAATAAAAGAAAGTTTTGCAAACAAAAAATAAAGTTGTGAGAAAAAAATAAATAAAAATAAATGCAATTCTTCAAAAATCGCAAAGTGAAAATTAATTTTTGATAAATAAAAATTTATTTTGCTAACAAATATAAAGAACTGCAAAGGGAAAATTAAGTTTTAAGAAATAAAAATGAAATTTACAAACAAAAAAGTACTGCAAATAAAAATCATGCAGTGCAAAAGCGTCCAGTCAATTGCAATGCTCATTTTGATTTGCTTTTAAGTCAACCGCGATTTTGCGATGCCGTTTTCATTTTGCACTTCATCTTTCTGCGCGTTTTACTTTGTGGCCCTGATTTGACAAGTAGGCAGAGTCAATGAAACTTCAAAATGAGCATTGCAATTGACTAGACGAGTTTTGTAAAGCCAATGTTATAAAAAATGTTTAGCAAATATATATATAGCTTTTTTTTTTTTTTTTTTTGCACTGCTTGATTTTTAATGTCCTCCCTGCGTGGGTTTCCTCTGGTTGCTCCGTTTTTTTTTTTTGCTCAATACTTTATTTTTTGTTTGCAAAACTTTATTTTATTTTGCAAGTGTATATGGCCCTAGATTGACTCCATAGAAACCGGAGAGCCCAGGGATAACCCACGCAAACACAGGGAGAACATGTAAACTTCACACAGAAATGTCAATTTGGTCAGGTAAGGACTTGAACCCTTGACATATTTGCTGTGAGGCAACGGTGCTAACCACTGGGCCTCCGTGCCGCCCTGTCAAGGAAAGGGGAGGAGTAGGGGTGGAAGGGGAGATTCTTCAAGATGAAGATGGCTAAAGTAAGATACTCTGGTTATTTATAGCAATTTAGGAATCATCTGATTGGTGGATCATGCATTAGCTAATGAGGGACGAGCCGCAGTCAATCATAAGCATGTGCTCCTCTCGAAATTAGGTTCTAAATAAACTTCACTTAGCTACAATCACTCTCCATACCTTTTCAATATATAATCCATTTGACATTATTCGTAAACATAGGCACTCAGCACATGCTCACTAGAAAAGAGTTTCATATTCATATAAAAAAGTCTCGTATTTGAGACTTCAACATGATCTGCCTGACAACAACAGCAGCAGCTCAACCAATAGCATGGAAAAGGCGGCACAATCTGTTACTTTGCCCAATGACAGACTGCAGTCATTTGGGAAACAATATATTTGCTATGTTATGCACAGAAATGACACACTTCACCTTTAAGAATGATCATCTGCTTTGAATGAGACACTTTCTCACACAGCTGTCTCGTGGGAGCAGTGTTGTGTTTCGGCACTGGCACATCTCTCTGCTTTTTAAACCATGATTTATCATAAACCATGTGTGTTTAATTACGACAGAGAGCATCCATCTTCTCCAATTTAGAAATGTTTGTTATTCATTAAGCAGGGTTGTCTGCTGATATCGTCCTTGTTAACATTTTGAAAAATGGGCTGATTATGTCAGCAGTTTACCCAATCTAACAACGTTCATAAGCAGAAATGCTGCATCTTTATTCATACTCTGAAAACTTATAGGGATCAGAAACATACAGTTGAAGTCAGAATTATTAGCCCCCCTGAATTATTAGCCCCCCTGTTTATTTTTCCCCCAGTTTCTGTTTTAACGGAGAGACAATTTGTTCAACACATTTCTAAACATAATAGTTTTAATAACTCATTTCTAATAACTGATTTATTTTATCTTTGCCATGATGACAGTAAATAATATTTGACTAGATATTTTTCAAGACACTTCTATACAGCTTAAAGTGACATTTAAAGGCTTAACTAGGTTAATTAGGTTAACTAGGCAGGTTAGGGTAATTAGGCAAGTTATTGTATAATGATGGTTTGTTCTATAGACTATCGAGAAAAAAATATAGCTTAAAGAGGCTAATAATTTTGACCTTAAAATTATTTCTTACAAATTAAAAACAGCTTTTATTCTAGCCGAAATAAAACAAATAAGACTTTCTTTTGAAGAAAAATTATTATCAGACATACCGTGAAAATTTCCTTGCTCTACTTAACATCATTTAGGAAATGTTTAAAAAAGTAAAAACAATTCAAAGGGGGGGCTAATAATTCTGACTTCAACTGTATATAATAGGGGAGAGCAAGGATGGAAGTAACGTAGGACAAAAGTAACAAAGTAATTTTCTCGAAGCCCTGACAATATTTGATTTCCAGGCTATAACAGCACATTCAGCATGCAACCCTTGATGGAGCTGCCAAATATCACCTGATTTCGGGACCGTGTCTCACAGTTAGGTCCGAATTTCTGTTTTTAAGTGCAAAAGGTAAATTATTATAGCAGTACTTTTTTTCTTACTACAAGGTGTGTTTCTCTTTCCATGTTTCACAGTAATAATCAATCTACTGGTTATTCAGTGCACTAACACATCCCTAAGTTTGAAAGGTCTGGGTTTTTTGGTTTTAAAGTAAATCACATTTAAATGTGAAGAGTTCCTGTGCGGTCAAAAGTAACATAGTTTATGTCCCTCTGCTAATAGCCATACCTTAGTTTTCACTTCTATAGTAGAGTTTGCAGTGTTTGGAGTCAGATTTTTTAAATAAGTAATGCATATTGCTAATAATAATATATACAAAAAATTTTTACATTTTGCATTGTTGTATTGCTTTTGAAACATTTGAAACATGGAACAGAAATTCAAAGTGAAAATGCAATTTATTATTTTTTGCAAAAATAAAGGACAAAATATGTTTGCAGTTAACATTACCAAGGTCATAAAATAAAGAAGAATAAGCCAGTAAATTTAGCAAATATTGTTGTGTTACTTTTGACTCACCCGTGTGTTGCTTTCGTCCCTGCTGATGGGGTCAAAAGTAACAATGTGCAACTTTTGTTTGAAGTGAAGCTATATTGGAGCTGATTTACGATGATACAAAATAACACCTGCTTTTGATAGACCACTCTTGTGAGTTAGTAACCACAGCAAATAAGGTTTTTATGAAAAATCATCCCCACTCTTCCCTACTTTTTGTGAAATTGATGATTTTACATATTCAAACACAAGGATGTCATGCCAAATTTCATACATAAGTTTTGGTCTCATTACCACTTGTGACATGCTGAGTTTAAATATCTGAAAGCACAAATTACAATTGAATAACATCAGGGGAAGAGTTTCAGTTCATATTTATGCAGTTTTACTTTATTGCTTCAAATGATTTGCTTTATATAATTTGTTGTATGTTTAGTCATTTTCCCATTACCAATACATGAATATTCTTAAAAGTATTTCCTTTTGTGTTCCACAAAAGTAAAGGTCAAAAAGGTTTCAAACAACATGAGAAGAATGAATAAACAACATGAGACGTGTGTAAAGCATTTTGAGTCAAATGTAGCTTTAACAACACTGTAATTAGAAAACTATCCTAGTTTTAAGCAAATGCTTAATATCGTTGATGCACACAATTATACTTCAAATCTTAAAAGAGTTTTTAAAACTACATAAATATATATTCATTCATTTTCCTTTGGCTTAGTCCCTTATTTATTAGGGGTTGCTTGATGTTTCTGTGTGGAGTTTGCATGTTCTCCTCGTGTTTGTGTGGGTTTCCTCCAGGGGCCAAAGACATGTGGTATAGGTGAATTGGGTACGCTAAAATTGCCTGTAGTGTATGAGTGTGTGTGTGTGAATCAGAGTGTATAGATGTTTCCCAGTGATGGTTTGCGGTTTGAAGGGCATCTGCTGAGTAAAACATAGGCTAGATAATTTGGCGGTTCTTTCCACTGTGGCAATCCCAGATTTATAAAGAGACTCAGCTTAAAATAAAATGAATGAATGAATAAATGGTAAGCTTTTTTAAATGAATTTGTTTTGATATGTTGACTAAGATACTAAAAAAAGAGATATATATTCGAATTAAATATATTTTTTATGTTGTAAATTACAATGTCAATTAAAAAATAATTGCATGACATACAAGTTTTAATATATAAATAGCATTAAAGTATATTTTAATTTACTGTAAATTATTGTCAAAGCATTTAGCAGAAAACTTTATCTATATTTCAAAGACAATTAAGCTATACTTGAGTGGTTCAAAAACCTTTAGATCGAAAAAATCCATTAAAATAAAAGTCAACTAAAATACATATTCTTTTTATTGCAATTAAATGTGATTTGGTATACACCTTAGTATACTGCTAGGTATAATATTGTATATTTGTTTATATAATCATATATATTACCATTATATACTTATACTATATTGTACTTCTTTTTCAAAAGGCTTTACACAAAAATGATCAGTATCTTGTTTGCAAATACATGTTTGCATAGTCTTTTTAACAGAAAAATAACTGCACTTTCTTATTTTCTTTTCGGGTGAAGAACTTAGCCACTGTGAACAAAAAAAACAAGCCATGCACGTTCACCAATCAACCAAGCTCTGCACCCGCTCAGAACGAGTGGTTTTGCTGTTTGAGATTTCCCTCATTTCTGTCCATTTCCTCATGAACTGCTGTTAATGCTGTGTTAGTGTGGTAATCCCTGGCAATGTGATTTTTTTTTACTACAGTCACAAATCAGCATGCCAGGAACCCACACAGCCACAACAAGCTGGAGACCCCCGTCATCCCACCCAAACTCCTGCTTCTGCACGCTCGGCTTCACTTTAGGTATTTCCCTAATTATCCACTACACCCAGATAAGTCTTGAAGGAATTTTCTCTCTATAAAGGCAAGAAAGATAAGGGCTTTGAAATTAACAGTTAAACATCCCTTATTGCGCCCAGTGAGATTAATTCATGAGCTTTGTGAGGTACAGATGTGGAGAAAGAGATGTAAATCTAACAAAGTTTTATAATTATCTGCATTATTATGCCTCTTGGTAAATATACAGTGATGTTCTTATCACACTTAGTTAACTTTTGATCGTTCAAAGTCCCATGTAAACAAAATAATGGATTATCTTTCTTATTATCAGTGCTCGTAATTTAACCATGTTTAACATTTAATTCATGAGAGTTCATAAATTCATAAATCACACTGTACTTGCATAAACCTTAGTAATGAATTTAGCATATTTGGGGTATACATTCCAATTATTGGATAAATGCATGTTCATTCATTCATTTTCTTGTCGGCTTAGTCCCTTTATTAATCCAGGGTCGCCACAGCAGAATGAACCGCCAACTTATCCAGCACAATTTTACGCAGCGGATGCCCTTCCAGCTGCAACCCATTTCTTGGAACATCCACACACTCATTCACACTCATGCACTACGGACAATTTAGCCTACCCAATTCACCTGTACCCCATGTCTTTGGACTGTGGGGGAAACCGGAGCACCCGGAGGAAACCCACGCGAATGCAGGGAGAACATGCAAACTCCACACAGAAACGCCAACTGACCCAGCCCAGCCGAGGTTCGAACCTGCGAACCAGCGACGTTCTTGCTGTGAGACGACAGCACTACCTACTGCGCTACTGCATCGCCCGATAAACGCATGTTGATATGTACTATAAAAGCTTTAGCATTGTGCATTCTCAGTATACAGTACATTACCGACTATCCTATAAAGTTGATCCTGAATGGATTTTGTGGTCTATAAATGCAGAAATGAAATGGTCTCTCCTTCATTTCAGATAATGTATTTTGTCTCTGTCTGACACATTTGCCCTAAAAGGTCCCATAGAGTGCATTGATTCATTATGTTAAATTATTCTCTGATATCTAAATAATAAGTGGCTTAAGTAAGTACAGTACGTTAAAAAAAACTGTTTTATTTGCTCATTTATAAACACAGGAATTATCCCTAAAATAAAAAGACAGTCACAAGCTTTATAAAATAAAAAGGTTTGAAACGTTCATGAATATTACTGAGCTCTGTTCTAATGCTTCCAGTTTGTGTCAGTGCCTGATGATCCTACAAATGTCATGTGCACGCACACAGCATAATGTACTCTGAAAAACATGTGCAATATACTGAAATCATACTTAAGTTGTCAAAAAAAAGTTGTGGATTAAATATATAGGCTGAATTATAATTATACTTAACAAAAGAGGCAGACAGAGATTTATTTAGATTTGTATTTTGTGGTTTTAATGTATATAAAAACAAAGACAGGAATTTATATCAGCCTCCAAATAAATTGGAGGCTGATATAAAATCCAAATTTTTGAAGTTTACCGTTATCCTTTCAAGAGCTGAATGAAGCGATGCATAAACGTGCAGTGAATACTTGCAGTGCAGTGAATCCTATTCAGCAGTTTACTTTGCGGTTTAGTTTGTTGCCTCATTACAAAAATCTGGCAAATTTCACAATATATATGTTAAACTAAAAAAAGACAGTTAAACAGACTTTATTCTTAGAGCTTAAGTAAAACTAAAAACAAGGGCTTTTTGTTGTTATAATCTCACTAGGAAACATTGTAGACAATTAAACACTTCATTCAGATTTGCCTGTAGTTTTACTAGGATTTTACACTTACATGATTTAAATGATAACAAAGAAACAATATTTGAGGCCCAAATACGTAGTGTCATTAAACTGAAATCATACAATTTAGCTCTGCCTGGGTATATCAAGATTTTTAGTTTATGGCAAATCTATTTCTAATATATTTCTGGTATGCAGAAACACAGACAGTCACATATTTTCAGTAAGCCTGCATGGTTTTCAACATGAGGCAGATGATTGTGTGTAGTTATGAGATGCTAATGCCACGTTTGTCACCACTATACAGGGTTAGCAAAAGCTGTGCTAGCCTGCTTCAGTTTCCAAATAAATAATTTTTACATTTAAGTCATTTTACCTGCCCACTGCATTTTGGAAGACACAAAGCTTAATAACAGGTTTCAAAAATTATTTAATTAATTATATTAATTTAGTTAATTATATTATATAATTAATAGGTAGTGCTGGGTAGTGCTGTCGCCTCAGTGCAAGAAGGTCGCTGGGTCGCAGGTTCGAACCTCAGCTGGGTCAGTTGGCATTTCTGTGTGGAGTTTGCATGTTCTCCCTGCGTTCACGTGGGTTTCCTCCGGGTGCTCCGGTTTCCCCCACAGTCCAAAGACATGCGGTACAGGTGAATTGGGTAAGCTAAAATTGTCCATAGTGTATGAGTGTGAATGAGTGTGTGGATGTTTCCCAGAGATGGGTTCCAGCTGGAAGGGCATCCGCTGTGTAAAATCATTGGCGGTTCATTCCGCTGTGGTGACCCCGGATTAATAAAGGAACTAAGCCGACAAGAAAATGAATGAATATTATATTCACCATGTAAACTACAAATATTTTGTGAAAATGGTCACTATTGACTATTGGATTAAATGGTATTGTGTATTCAGTCTACGGTATATGAATAAGTGAGAACATGCACAAGTTCTCTTAGCGAGATTTTATTGCACCTTGTCTGTAAAAAAAGAAAAAAAGACTCTATGCTTGTGATTATAACTTTGAGGTAGTGCTCATGTACATTTACCTAAAAATGTTCTAGCATGACTTGAATGCAGTATACTTGATAGCAAAGCAACAATGGTGGATTACAGGACTGTGTGTCTGAGTATGTGTTTTTGCTATGCAAAATTTTGTGCAGCATTTTGTTGTTTTCACAAGTGACTGGGGATTGTTTTGACAATGTTGTCATCTACATGTAAAACTTTACAAAAATAAAATTCAAACACATTGTCAGGTGTGAAAGTGTGAAACATTCCTCTGCTCTACGGTTAAAGGTTAGAACAACAATAACCCACAGATAAATACAGTGTGAAAAGCCCTACACCTTAATAATTATTTTTAAAGACGTCTCATGTTCATAAAACATTTTTTTTTTTATTCATTTCATTTCATTACTGTTCTAAAATATATTTACAATTCCATTTAAATTGATCTGTTTTCATTTAAAGATATTCTTAAATGTAATTTATTCCCGATTCCTTGATTTTAATTATTATTATTATCATTAATTTATTTTTTATTTTTTTTTTCTGTTTAATATTTTGGATTTTTTTTTTAATTTCTTGTTCATTAAATCAGCATTTTTGAATGAATTCCAAATGAAGCATTGTGTGACATTAAAAATGTATCATACATTCACAATGATAAATTACATTTTAAAACATATTACAATAAGAATAATTACTTTAAATTGTGATAATATTCCATTGCATAGAGCAGAGATGGCCAAATTAGGGTCCGTGGGCCAAAGTTGACACATGGTAACCTTTGATTTGGCCCTCCATGCCATCTGCAAAGAGGAGGGAGATTGTTGAGGAGTGTTGGGGTTAATGCCTTTAATACACATTGTCATTTCTAACTTATTGGTTTGTTTTATTTTTAAGCTACAAAAAAAGCAAATGTGTCAATTAATTGTTGTAAACTGTCGCCACTGGCTTGCTTGTGGAGCTGTGCATTGATGGATTTGCTCTTCGGTGTTTGGACTTTCAGCAGTGAAAATTAGAGTACACTGAACTGAACTAAACTGAACTTCACCTGTGAAAACTGGACTGACACAGTTTTAATTTACTAGAACTTCTATGCTAAACTGCTTTGACACAATCTACATTGTAAAAGCATATAAATAAATATGATTGAATGAACAAATTAATTCTTTTTTTTATGACCATATTGTTGTTGAACGGATAGATTCAAAAATCCTCCACTGTGAGCGAATCAAGGCTAAGGCAGGTGAAACTGGTGTATTCGGCATTAAACTTAATTTTCTTTATAACAGGTTTATTATAAAATGTACAAAATAAATAATGCATTAGTTAATATGATTAAAGTAATGTTTTGTATTTATTAGGAAACTATCATATTATAATACAGTTGGATATATTTACCTTCGGCCCATGGCCATTAATCAAGTTTGGTTTTTGGCCCTTCATAAGAAAACGTTTGGGCACCCCTAGTATTAGAGGGTTTTTTGTATGAACAAAATATATATGCCAGTGGAGAGAAGAAAGTATATAAATGATTTACATGGCATTTAAAGGAACTTCAGAGAATACCACAGCATCACCATGGTACAAGTCCATAAATCATAGCTCTTTTGTAATCAGTGGAGTACTGTGGCTGTATGTGCATTTTGTATACAGCCATGAGAGCAGATCAGGTTACACGGTTTATTATGAAAGCCATTTACATATTTGCTTGCCATCCAAGGCGAGCTAACATGATTAAATAATTATAAGAAATCATTAGTCTTGTGTGAACATTTGAACAATTTTAAATGCCTTTGAAGGATGTTTTATGAGAACCATTTTACTTCTGACGTCCTCTATTTGGCTTTTCTCTCTGTCTGATGTTTGTCATATCTCTAAATGAAGTAATTTGCTTTACAATATGTGGTGAAGAAAGTGTAAAGAACTGACGCCACATAAAACAGGGATAAATCAAACCAACTGCAAAATAAAGAGCAGCCAGGTGTGATGTGAATCTGTAAGCCTCACAAACTTCAAAGATGGACTGTAATTCTCCCGTCTTAATGCTTCGTGCTCCTCTGAAACGTCCAGTCCATTCCAATGTTTCCTGCACAGTTATTAGACTGTAAAACAAAGAAATATGAATCAGAACTGAATAACTATTTATGTGTTGATTGTTTTAGAAACTGTTGAAAACATATTACTCTTTTAGATTTTAAAGATTTTTAGCTTTATCCCTCATGTTTCCCTCTTTATCCCTCATGCTTCCCTCTTTTACTGAGTCTTCAAGAAAAATAACAGTAGAAATATTCAAAACATTGGAGCAATTCCATGCAAAAGGGCAACCTTCCCATGAAAAAAATAAAGTTTTCACCAAAACAGTGAAACCCTTTCTATGTTATTTGCTTAGGCTTGTATTAACACTCAAAAATGTCTCTGTCAATGTTTTTACAAACAATTATATTTGATTATATCTGATTTACCAAAGTCACACAAGTACCAGTTTCACATCGGTCACATCCAAAACAGAGAGGTGTCACATCCATAACACAGCTTTTTCCTCATAAATGCAAAAATGTTATAATAAAAAATAAATAAAAGCCAACTCTTATTCTTTTGATTAGCATTATTTCTTTTGGGTTGTGCAGTTTAACTCACAGGATTTCTACAAAGTATGTTATGTACGATCACCAGAGATCTAGCCTGTGCAGATCGCTGGAAAACACTATCATTCATTCACTCTACTACACATCTTCCACTGGTATGAACCACAGATCCCATCATGCACCTCACACACACACCAGTTCCAGTTCTCTCCCTGATTACATTGTTTTGCCACCTGTTCCGATCCTTCGCCTGTATTCTGTATTCGCTTTTGTAGAACTATACAAAAAAAAATACACTGTATAAAAATCCTGGTTGCCTTAAAAAATTTTTTTGCTGAATCAAATTAACCTTATGAGTCCATTAAACTTATAATATGTTAAACTGATTTAAAACAGCTTGTGTAACTTATAAAATTAAGTTAGGACATGATTAATTTAGTTTAATAAGTTACAATGAACTAAAAACATTTGCTGTCAAGACTAATTGATCATATAATCTTTTACAGTGTACATGCTCCTGTCTGTCCCTGTTTTGACCTTCGTCTGCTTGACAAATCTCTTAATAAACTGCATTTGAATCCTCACCTCAGTTGTCAACCCTGCTCATTACAGCTGTGAACTTGCATACTTTTTTGTCACATCCATAAAGCATGTTTATTTTCTTTATTTAAAATATTGAAAAAATATTTTTACAGTTTTATATTTTTCTGATCCTATAATTATGTGGTTAGTTGTTTTGGAAAAAATAAACATGTTTCAATATAATGTTAACATATACTTTCTCTATGGATTTAAGTTT
The DNA here is from genome assembly GCA_903798195.1 of Danio kyathit. NCBI lineage: Eukaryota > Metazoa > Chordata > Actinopteri > Cypriniformes > Danionidae > Danio > Danio kyathit. Next base: position 14,512,720 of record LR812528.1, read on the forward strand.
TTACTGCAAATGTCACATCCATAATGCTGAAATTGCTCATTGTTTAAAAAAAATATGAATTAAAATAATGTATCCCTATCATTTGAACTTTTTCAGTGAAATTATTAGGGAAAATACACTGTATAAAAAGAAAATAAATAAAAACATTTACAGGAGAACTAAACATAAATCCTAATTTTCTTTCATTAAATGAAATGATTTTAATATTCTAAGATACATACCAACAATATGCTAACCTGAGCATGTGCTATGCCTACAAGCACCATTTTACACATTATAATAGAATAAACTGCAATAGTGCTAGTTATTTTTAACATGATAAATTGATGCCAACTTTTACAGTGCCACCTATTGGTCATAAGTGCTAAAGCATTAGGTAATATTCCTAGCTGAGTGTGAGTTTATTGTTGTCCTTAATGAAAAACTTCTTTATTTACAGGATTTTCAAACCATTTCCAAGTCCACCTTTAACAGTTCTCAGATTAGTGAAATAAATTACCAAAATAACAAATTGGACACATGAGTACAATCACACTCACCATTGGAAGGCAGCAACGTAGATAAACTTTGCTTGCGCTATCCAAAATAAATGAAGAAGTAACAAATATTGTGTCACTAATAAAGTCAGTGAAATCTACTTTAAAATTATACATAAAATATATTCAACCAACTATTTTCTCAAGAGATATAAAGTTGATCTTTCTGAATGTTGTGTTTTTTTGGGGAATGGATGTTGAGACTATTATGCATTTGTTTTTTGTTTGCATGTTTGTTAAATATTTCTGGTTTGGTGTTGAATGTCTATTTAATATACGGAGTGGTCATAGAATTAATATAAAAACAAAATGTCACATTTTATGTAGATAAAAAAGATATAGATAAGAATCTGTTGTTTATGTTAAATCTTTGAGATGATCTCCTTTCTTTTTGTTATCTTACTTACATGATTGATGCTAAAATGTAAATATCATATTGTAAGATTTGTTATGCATTTAATTGGAAATGTTCAGCAAATCTAATAATAAAAAATAAATAAATAAAAATAAATAAATAAATAAATGAAGTAATCAAACTTCCTTTTATTCCGCTACATGAGCAAAGAAAGCTCATCTTTTTTAATGGTTGCATTAGTACATCATCTGGCAATTTTAAGTGCAGAATGAATTATTGAACTGTACAGGCCAAATTCAGGATATTGTTGAGGCCACACAACGACGCAGAAGCAGGTTGCCAGATTGACGATACCAACAGGCGTGGGGGTCAAGTCTTACACGTAACTTGCTTGGTTAATGTTTACGTTTGAAATATTTGTATTATTTGCTAATTAAAAACCACCTTATGTGGATTCTTATAACTCTGAATCTGCATCTCATTTTACAGGCAGCAACTGACCTCCAGAGTTGATTGTAATGAAATATACTATCCAGAGTGCCAAAATTGAATTGGTAAACCGTGGGTGGAGTTACCCCCAACCTAATTTCACCAAGAAGGACATGTTCCTGGATTGATCCTGGAACAGCATTTCAATCAGCCAATCAGGATTAAGGGATACATTTTATTATTCCTCTCTGATTTTGGGAATAATTTACAGTTATGATTGGGTTTAGGAGTAGGGAATTGGTATGCATTACATTTTTGAACAAAAATGATATTCCAGGATCAACATAGATGTTAATCCAGCATCGCATCGTACATGGCAAAATCATGACGTGTGTGGTGTTACACAGACCAAAACAAAGACAGATATTCCAACACAATTTTTCAAAGGAGATTAACTGTTGTGTTGTTTTTCAGATATGTTCGCATAGCATGTTTCTGAAATATCTGCAAACATTTTATTATGTGTTTTTATGCTTTAGAAGAGTCAAAAATCTACATACAGCACTTATTCTTTTTACAGTGTGCTTCAGTTCAGATAGTCTTTTTGAGGACATGACCTGTGGGCTTTTTGTCTGATAAGGATCTGTAATACTGTAATAATGTCATTATTGTGTCTGGAGCATACCCTGATTACACAGGCTAATCAAACACTGCTTCCGTTTCACTCAGTGCAGTGTAATGTAGCTGTGAGGGGATGTGAGTGAAGAAACGCCTTCTGTCTTTGCTGAAATGGGAAATATTACATTATCTGCTATAATGCATGTAGTTGTAGCTGCTCTTCAGCATCATTTGTGATATTATTACTGATATCAGATCACTTCTTATGCTGAACAAAGTACTTGATTATACACTTTTGAAAAATTACTCATTCACTTTCCTCCACAGCGGACTGAACCAAATTAAACCTTAGTATACTGAAATAACTATTTAAGTTACTGAAAATTCATGAGGGCAAACAAGAGAAAAACAGGCTCATTCTAAAAATGTAGCCCTTTATACATTTGGGGTGATCGTGAACTATGTAGGCAGAAGTATGGCTGCACTTACCAGCTGACCGCTTACCTCCGATATGGACAGCTTTCTTACTGTTACCAGTTTGTCCATGTCACGCTGGTAGACAAGGAAGACAGAGATGGCTATCTTTTCACAAGGTTTATTCAAAGTAAGTAACATAGGAATATCACACAGGTGAAAGGCAGATACTTTGCACTGCTCCATACTCACACCCTGGGGGGTGATGACATATCCCAGGAAGGATATAGTGGTTTGATGAAACTCACACTTTTCGGGCTTGAGGAACAGATGATTATCTCTCAGACGTTGGAGTACTTGTTTCACATGGCCCAGATGCTCTGCTAGATTGCTGGAATAGATGAGGATATCATCTATGTAGACGACGGTGAAACGATGAAGGAGGTCTCTGAAAATCTCGTTCATGAAGTTTTGAAAGATGGAAGGACTATTAGCCAGCCCGTAGGGCATAACGAGGTACTCATAGTGGCCGGAGGGTGTAACAAAGGCCGTTTTCCACTCGTCCCCCTGGCGGATGCGGATGAGATTGTAGGCGCTACGCAGATCCAGTTTGCTGAACACTTTGGCTTCTCTTAGTTCTTCCAGGGCAGCTGGAACTAGAGGTAAGGGGTAGGCAAACTTGACAGTAGCGGCATTCAGTACTCTATAATCTATGCATGGCCTTAGTCCCCCATCCTTTTTTGAGACGAAGAAGAAACTAGATGCTGCGGGAGATGTGGATGGTCTGATGAACCCTTGCTAGAGAGCTTCACTAATATAGTCCGACATTGCCTCATGCTCAGGATGAGATAATGGGTAAATCCTTCCATGTGGTAACTTGGCGTCGGGGAGCAGGTCGATACAACAATCCCAGGACCGATGAGGGGGTAATTGGGTGGCTCGTTCCTTGCTGAAGACGTCAGAGTATTCGTGATATGCCGATGGAATAGGAAGGCTGGAAGGATGAGTGACTTGCATGGCTGTGTTCTGAAGAGGCAATGAAGAGGAGTGACCAGTAGAGGGGGTAATATGACCGTTGATTCTGGACTTGGATCCCCATTCAAGGATAACTCCAGTTTCCCAGTCGATGCTAGGTTGATGCTGAATAAGCCATGGTCGACCCAAGATGACATCAACATTTGCACGAGGAAGGATAAGAAGGGTGAGTTTTTCTTGATGGTTCCAATCTAGGCGAAGGGTGACTGGCTTGGTACGGCGATTAATTTAATCTAACTAATTTTAATCTATCTATCATCTTTTGAGCATATAAACATTTTCTGATACTGAATATCAATGTGAACTATTGTTAAACGGCTTAAACAATCTTTAAACATTGTCTTTTTATGTTATGCATCTACATAGACATTTCTATTGTATCTATTTATCTCATGGGGTTAAATGCCTTACTACAAGGTAGAAAATTATAATTCAGTCATAATTAAGTCAAGTCATTATTTCTAACTGATGCCTTTGTCATGTATGTATAGCTTTAAGATATACATGATGACATTGAGAGGTAAGGGGTTAATGCGACCCATGATGCTTTGCGAGTTCTTCACATGTTTTCAGCTAGAATAAAGGTGATCCTGTTGCTCTGTTAAGTCAAGTGTGTTCATTAAACTATTACAGCCTTTATTACTGTATCAATGTGGGAAACATGAAATCTATATACTATCTATTTAGAGCAGTGGTATCAAACTCAATTCCTGGAGAGCCGCAGCTCTGCAAAGTTTAGCGCCAACCACCTCCAACTCATACCTGTTTGATGGTCTCTAGTAGTCTTGGACACCTTGATTAGTTGGATCTGCGTTTGATTAGGGTTGGAGCAAAAGCCCTCCAGGAATCGATTTTGAGAACTATGATTTAGAGGCTACTGTAACACTACCACTTCTATAGACATTATTCATTTTCCTTCAGCTTAGTCCCTTATTTGTCAGGGGTTACCACAGCGGAAGAAACCACCAACTACTCTGAACTTTAGTTCATCCAGCTGGGACTTTCTTGCTGTGAGGTGACAGTGCTAACCACTATGTATGACCTATTTCAGGTAGTTGAAAAACGTTTTGATTTTAGGGAAATGTTTTTCAAGAATTCTTTAATACATTATTTAATTATACACATTGCTTACAATTTGTACTTTCCGATGTCACTGAAATTTATATTTCAGTTCTTCTTGGTCTATTACTAAATGAAAGGGCCATTTATTCACAGAGAAATGCAGAACTTCACATTTAGTTTCATTTCATGATTTAAGTTACTTTTAACTTGCTCATCCAGTAAATGTTTCTTTACGTTTATTATTTAAAAAAAAATCATTTTGAGCAAAAATTCCTGTTAAGGCTCCACAATGCTGTGTTTGAATCCAAATTTTGGTAAAATATAGACAAACCCAAACTTATTATATTTTTAAATGTAATTTTACACCCAACAATTGAGTTTGTCCATATTTTACCCAAATTTGAGTTTAAACAACCCAGGATTTTGAAAGCGTACATGCTTTTCAAATGAGGCAAAAAGCAGGGGCTCAAAACATAGCCTTCATGACCTCCACACATACTCCTTTGTTTCATAGCTGTTTTTTTTGCCCCTCATCAACCCTCACCACCCTCCTAAAGGCTTTTCTGATGGTCTGTCCTAAGAATTAATGACCGCTAATGAACAAGGGGGCTGAGGCCAAGACAAAGTGGTAGGAAATGATCTGAGAAATTACAGTCCCGTCTCTCGACTCCTCCATTAGTGGCATGAACGTGCACCCTTTGCACTCTCCGAACAGAAAAACAACACCAATCCACCCCCATCAAGACCACTCATCTTGAACACATGACCCCTCACTCAACCTCGGCCTGACCTTATCATGTGAGAGAGTGGAGATTAGAGCACTTGGCCCCTTCTTTCAAAGCCGAAAAACAACATCGCCTCTCTGGCCACGAGTCAAGGGTGCTAGTTTAAATTAGAAAGCAGTCTTTCACACTTGACATTTAGTGGGGGACAGTATATCTTCACCTTATTTCCACACCCTCTGAGTCTTATTAACACACACAGACTCGGTTTTGTTTGGATTGGATAACTCATTAGACTGCTTAAATCAGCTTGACTTAAATATAGTTCAACCAAAAATAAAAATTCACTCATCATTTACTAACGTTGCTTCAAAAAGAGTTTCTTTAATTGAACACAAAATAAGAAATTTTGAAGAATGTTAGCAAACAAAAAATAGATGGTTCCCCTGTTGAAGTCAATTTGTAAAAAAAAAAAAATGTACCCAATTTACTAGAGCTGTGGTGAAAAGTATGTTGAGAAAAAATCGATTATGCAAAGATTCTGTGATTTTCAAAACGCTTTGCTTATCTTGAGTAGATTCTGAGCTTAGTTTTTAACAGCAAATGGCGCTGTATACTTTCAGTTCTTTACAAATTGCATCCAGTTCCTTACAAATATTCTTTACAACGATTCCTTATTGAATCTAAAATAATCAATAATAAAGTCAACAAATGTGGAAGCAAAATTACAATAGTGTTCATAGTGAGCTGTGTTTACAGTAGTCTCGTGACATACTTACATGATTTATACAAACACTCATGAGCACTTGAGTGTATGGTTAAAAACTAGCCTAGTGCACTACCTGCTGTTAAAAACTAGCCTAGAGCTCTAACTGCTGTTAAAAACTAGCCTAGAGTGCCATCTGCTCTTAAAAACTAGCCTAGTGCACCACCTGCTGTTAAAAACTAGCATAGAGCTCTAACTGCCCTGCTGAAAAACCCAGCTTAAACCAGCCTTTGATGCTTGGCTGGTTTTATCTGGTCAGCCAGCCTGGTTTTAGAGGGGTTTCCAGCCATTTCCAGCCTGGTCTTAGCTGGTCATGCTGAAAAATGATCAGCTAAGGTGCTGCTTTCAGCAGGGTGCTGTTAAAAACCAGCCTAGAAAACCATCTGCTCTTAAAAACTAGCCCAGTGCACCACCTGCAGTTAAAAACTAGCCTAGAGCACCACATGCTGTTGTAACTAGCTTAAGGCACCTGTTAAAAACTAGCCTAGAGTGCCTTCTGCTGCGATGCATTTTAAAAATGGCCATCTTCTCAAACAATTTTCTCTTGTATTTACTCAGACTTTACTCAGTGGGGATCATCTTCTCACCCTTCAGTTGTTTTAAACCAATTTTAATTACATTGTTCTATTAAGCATACAAAAAGACAATTTGCAGAATTTTGAAAAACGCTGGCTTTAGTTTTCCTTACTATGGAAGTCAATGATCACCAACATTACAACATTCTTCAAAATATCTTATTTTGTGTTCAACAGAAGAAAGAAATTCAAAAAGGTTTAGAACAGCTTGAGGGTAAGTAAATCCTGAGTAAATTGTATTGTTAGGACCAATAGGTATTCATCTAGATTTGCCTGTATATGTTTGTTTGACTCTGAAAGGGCTATTAATATGGAATTGCATTTTATGAATCACCAAGCACCATCATTTGTTCTCTTGAAGTAAAAAGTCATCTATATATTGGATGGCCTGAAGGTAAGTAAATTTACAGTTTACATTTTTTTTCATTTTGGGGAATGGGTGCAGTTGGTCTCAATCCTGTCACCATCTGAATTTTAAATATCCATGAAAACTTTAGTTTGGGTTTAGTTTAAAATTTGAAGTAAACTTGGAAAAAACTTGGATTAGTTTACAAATTTAAAGTTAATGTTGTATTCTTGTATTTTATTTAAAGCATTATTTTTTTCTCACAAAATAATAATACCTTAAAGGCAGTATCATGTCAATGAAATAAGGGCCACCTCAGTGCACAAACAGAATATGTATTTATATTATATGAATATGAGTATGAAAATACAGAATATGTAAATACGTGGTGACGCAGTGGCGCAGTAGGTAGTGCTTATGATTTTAACTGCTGTGTGTTTGGATATTTACATTTTAACTAGACTAAACAGATACATCATGACAACTGTGTAATAACAAATGTTTCAATACATGACAGACAAATTTCATTAAATTACATTTTTAATATTTGTCATTTAAATTTGCTGTACACTTTAACCATATACAGTATCATAGACAATATAAGCAACTATAAAACAACTATAAAATCATAAACATGTTCACTAGAAAGTGTAATCAAAAACAACATTGAAAATGTATTGCTCAAAAGTTGTTTTCAAAATTTTGGTGATGTTTCTTCTCAATCCCCTTACGAGAAATAACAATGTACACATTGTAAACACACTGTAAGAATATAGAGTTGAAGTGAGCATGTGTTTCATACAGCAGGTCGAATCATTCCAATTTAAAGGGATTCTACTTCAGACTTTCAGCACATTTTGAGATACTATCAAGATCTTATTGCAACTCCTGAGGAGATTATACTCGCTTTTTTCCTCTGAGATGAACAATCTTAGACTTAAGAAATCTCCATTTGCTCTCTATGAATCTACTACACTATCTAACAACTAACCATCCTTGATCCTGCATATAACTGAGTACTAAAATTTTAAAAAGCTTTGCGTACACCATCAAACAAGAGTCTTACCTTTTTAGTGTCCCTTTCAGCTTCTCCACTGTGAAATCAGAACGGACTGCCTAACAGAGACCAACCAGAACAGTAAATCGTACAATCCAGAGTGACTCCCCACTGTTTTGCCTGACTGCCTTCAACATCATCCCTTCATAGCCCTCATTATAGCTTCAGCCCACTCCGGTTTCAGAGACGCTGCAGCATCCAGCAGTGTGTGTGTGTGTGTGTGTGTGTGTGTGTGTGTGTGTGTGTGTGTGTGTGTGTGTGTGTGTGTGTGTGTGTGTGTGTGTGTGTGTGTGTGTGTGTGTGTGTGTGTGTGTGGGTGTGTGTGCTGGAGGAAACTGGCGGTAATCCTGTAAAAAGTTCTTCAACTCTGAGCCTTACTGTAATCAAATGCGGCCGTTAGATGAGGGGCTCACAAAGGAACACATGAGCTGTACTCATCGCTGCATTTTCCTGCCAGTCCCACCCTTTTGTCAGCTGGATCCCAAAGCATTACTGCTCTGGGTTTTACTGCTGAAGGTTAGAGAGTTCCAACCTTAAGCAAGGAACTTTATTGTGCATCTCCTGCACCATTTGTGCAGAATATTTGAGCGGTATTTTGTGTGGACCTTTTTGCTGTTATGCACCTCCTTTTCTATTTAATTATGAGATTTAAATACACTTTAAACAATATTTTTAGATGGATTAGATTGTCTGATGCATCATAACCACACTTTTTGATGTATCAAAAAATATTTCCTTGATTTATAATAAAGAAATATTAAAAAAAACTTTTAACAAATTTATTTTATCATATATCATTAGAAAAACAGAATCTATTTTAAATTAAACCAAGCCTGTTGTCATTTATTAGGCAAATTAGTGGGCAGATTTGGCCAGGGTTAAACCCCTACTCTTTTTCGAAGGACATCCTGGGATTTTTAATGACCACAGAGAGTCAGGACCTCAGTTTAACATCTCATCCGAAAGACAGCGCTCACTGAGCAGTATAGAGTCCCCGTCACTATACTGGAGCATTAGGACCCACACAGATCACAGATTGGGCGCCCCCTGCTGGCTTCACTAACACCACTTCTGGCAGCAACCTAGCTTTCCCATGTGGTCTCCTATCCAGGTACTGACTGGGCGCAGCCCTGCTTAGCTTCAGTGGGCGACCATGTGAGAATTGCAGAGAGCTAGCTGCCGGCTTAGAGGAAGGGTAAGGCAATGTAATTGTTGATCTTTACAGTATAGAATACATTATGTCTATAAGAGTTCTCATGAACCACATATTTGGGGACCAAATACACAGTACACTACCTAACAAAAGTCTTGCCGTTGATCCCAGTTGTAAGAATAACAAATAATAAATTGATTTCTTGTTGATCATTTGGAAAAGTTGCAGAAGGTAGATTTTTATGATGAATCAACTGCATCACAAATACTGTAGAAGACCGATTGAAACCCGCATAGACCCAAGATTCTCACAGAAATCAGTCAAGTTTGGTGAAAGAAAAATCATGATTTGGGGTTACATTCTGTATTGGGGGCGTGCAAGAGATCTGCAGAGTGGATGGCAAAATGAATCTTGATGAGCTCTGGAAGTCCTGCAAGAATGCTTTCTTTGCCATTCCAGATGACTTTATTAATAAGTTATTTGAATCATTGCAGAGATGTATGGATGCAGTTCTTCTGGCTCATGAGAGTCATACACAATATTATTTTTTTCCCACTGCACCATGAGTTTATATTCTATACTGTACATTATTTCTGTTAAGTGACAAGACTTTTGTCTAAGCAAAGTCAGACCTTACTGTACTAATAAGTAAATAAGTCAAAATCAAGGAAAATCACACAGAAAGAATAATTTTAAAAATGTAAAATGAAGAATGTTTGTTGTGGGGGTTGGGTTAAAGGAATAGGGATAGGGTAGGATATATTTTGTAGAGTATAGTATGTGTGTGTGTTTGAGTGTGTGTGTTTACTAAGTACAAGTTTGATTACGATAGTAAATATTTTAATGAATTTTGGGTCAATATGATCAGAGGAGAGGATAAACATTTGTTAATTCCACAGTACTCATGCACTATACTAAGCACTTCGGTGAAAGTGATGTAGAAGTAGATAATATGAGAAATTGACATTATCTGAACATCTGAGTGGTAAGAATAAATACATTTGAATGCATGTTAATAGGTGAAAAAGATAATGTGATTTTGTTACTATTTTGCATACAACTTATTCTATAACCGTGTAATAATACTGTGTTTAAAATGGATCATCAAAATACGGTGTTACTTAAAACTGATAAACCTACATTGAAAAATCTGGGTACCAGAATATCCCAGGGACTCAAAGTGTACCTTTTTAACTTAAACTAGAATAAAAAAAACAATCAATCGTTATCTTAAAACAACCCAAACCACCTCAGAATAGTAATACCACACTGGGATCCAACCCAAAACAAAACCTTGGCGGGAAGTTTTGCGCCATAAAACCGCCATCAAAACTTGTTATTGTACTGATTCCCTACCATAAGTGCGCTGGAGTGTGACGAAAACAAGTTTAGCACAGGAGCCTGAAGCCTAATCATGTGTGTAATGTGTAACCTGAGCACTTTTGCCTTCACCAACTCTTCTTATCCCTGCTTTTATGTATTCTTTGTGTCCTAATCCTGTGCACAGAGTGTAATAAGTCCTTTAGACACACAGCAACATCAAATCCTGTTCATAGTGTCAAGTATTAGGAGAATACTGTAACAGAGGTAGATTATGTTGTGTTATGAGCACAGTCTGATACCTAAAAAAATAAATTGCAGTAGAGCCAGTGAATGGATTTTTTATTAAATAGATGACAACTTTTTAATGTTTTTTTTTATCCTTTAGTATTCTGGATGTTGGGTGGACCACATGATTAGATTGGTTGAACATGACTTTGGTTTGTGGCAAATGTTTTTGTAATATTTATAATATTTTAACAAAATTGCTTCACTTATTTTTCCCCAACACATAACACTCACTCACTTACTATACTTCGGCTTATTCCGGCTTAATTTCATTGAATAACAATGAAATATCATGCCAAACCACTGAACATTTTCTTAAAATTTTTCTTCATTGAGAATCAAGACAGTTCCTCCTTTTTTCACATTACGCCCATGAACATAACGTTCACTTGGATTCATGTTATGTATGTACACACACACATATATATACATATATATATACTGTATATATATATATATATATATATATATATATATATATATATATATATATATATATATATATATATATATATATATCTTATTAGCCAACCAAATTACAGCAACTGCAATGCATTTAGGCTAGCAAACATGGTCAGGATGAACTGGTAAATGCAATACTGAGATTCACAGTATGGAAGAAAGGTGATTTTAGTGACTTTGAATGCAGTATGGTTCTTTGTGCCAAGCAGGCATGGTCTGAGTATTTCAGAAACTGCTGAACTACTGGAATTTTCATAAACCGTCATCAACTCAATATAGTCAAGATTTGCTGAAGAGCATCTCTAAAGACACAACACATCGAAACTTGAAGCAGATGAGCTTCAGCAGCAGAAGAAGAAGAACACACAAGACAAACTTCCAACATAGTCTCATTTTGAAAATGTAGTCCTATATACGTTTCTGGAGATTGCGATTTATGTAGCCAGAGATATGGCTGCATTTCATCTTTAAAACGAATGCTACGGGCTGGTATGCCGTTGTTCCTTTTTGCGCTACCAACTAACTGCTTACCTCAGTGTGGACGGCTTTTCCACTGTTACCAGTTTGTCTAGTGGCTCGCCACGTACGTTGGCGGACTTGTGACGTGAAACGGAGTTGACTGTGACAACAGGGTTCGAGTCCGGTGAAGAACGGTTCCAGAAAGCGGGTAAGACAAAAACAAATGCCAAAAAAATAAAACAAACAAGTATATAACAGGGTGAGAATGTGGTAAAATATCAGGCTGCCGCAGGGGCTTTTCTTTTTCTTGAATGCTTTTTAAAACACTGTCGGTTGGGCTTAGGGAGGTGGGTGGGCGATGGTCAATCTGTGCTTTTGAAAACACAAGTCAGTCAACAGCAGCCTCTGGTGGATTTACGCGAGAAGAGAAGGCGCGAAGGGCACTTGCAAAAAAAATTTGAGATCTCAAAAAGTGTACACAGCGCCCTCTGGTGGATTCGCGAAAACAAAAACTGCAAGAAAAAATTTACCTCCTTAGAAGTATTTGGCACTTTCCAGAGATATATGTTGGGGTATGTTTTTGGAATGAGCCTGGGTTGCACACTTCTGTCAGATGAGAAGAGCAAACTGAGTACATACAGTCAAAACTAGAGAACCCCAGAGAAAAAGTTGTCTAATCTGATTGATGAATTCTACGTCATTTGGACATGAAACAACATGAAAGCAGTGTCAGTGATTTTGTCTGGTGGGGGTGTAAAGTTTTTTGGGCTGTTATCTTGGCATATTTTGGGCCCCATTGGTACAAAATGAACATTCAAAAATTTAAGAACCACTGTCTATCTGGGATGAGTTTCTGTCAATCACTTTTGTCTTGTTTCCCCTGAGTGCTGTGGTTTAGTGCAGTATGGTCCAGTACGAGTCACCCTGATCAGGTTTGCGTGTCCAGTGTCAACAGTACCCTTTTTTTGGTATCTTTTTTCTGTGTTTTGGTAGCCATGGTCTATAACAGAAAGTTGTGATCAAAGTCATTCTTGTGAGGCGAATAAGCCTTTCACATATTGCATCTTTTGAGAACTCATAGTTTCAAAAGTAGACGTGTGCTGAGAGATAGGAAGTGGCACCTTTCGCACCTTAAACAACAATGAAGGACATACAGCAGATTCTTTACTTGTTTCTTGGCATGTGGCTGTTTGTCACAAGAAGATGAAAAGATTTGTTTGAACTTTGTTGATCTCAGGTTGACGATGATATATTGTTGCGCACCGTCATTGTATTATTGTGTTTTGGATGCATATTTAAAAATGGTGCTTCCTGTGTAGTCATTTCCCTGATTTGTTGCATGCAAAAGTGACTTCTCTGTAAACCAATAGCATTCCAATAGCTACTTTTATTGTACTGTTGTGCTAAAGGGTGACAAAAAAGTGGTATGGTAAGGTTTGCTATTTTGCTACCTTTGACAATGGAAATGGGAAATAAATATGTACCATAGTATACAGAACCGAACGGTTCCACTCAGTGGAAATGGCACATGATCACAGGACATTCATCTTGTAATGGCTTCCAATGCTTCCAACAAGATAATGCACATTATCATAAAGCTCAGATCATCAACTCGTTCCTTGTGCTTGACAGCGAGTCACTAAACTTAAATGACCTCCACAGTCATTAGATCTCACACCTTCAGGATATGCTGGAGCAGGAGATTCACATCATTAATGTGCAGTCCACAAATCTGCAGCAACTGCATGATGCTATAATGTCAGCAAGTACCAGAATCTCTGATAAAAGAGCACCTTGTTGAATCTACACCATGACTGGGATGTTCTGAAGTCATAAGAGGTTCCAACCTGGCATTAACAAAGTGTACCTAATATAGTGGCCTGTGAAGTAACATAAAATTGGTACTCACTAATCCTAGAAAATCACATTTAAGTAAAAAAAAAACTGATTTAATTAAAACAAGAACTCCACAATGAATAAGAAACCTTGGCCTAGTGACTTAATCAGATCAGAGAATGGAGAATGGGGCGCCTGACGCCTCTGTGTCGTCCTCTAAATCGGGCTTTATGAGTTTGCATTGTGCTGTTTGTGCATTAATCTTACCCCACAACAATTCAATGAGCGATTTGTTGCTGTGTCCTATGTGACACAATGCATCTCATTCACTGCCCTCTCCCTGTGTGGGAAGTTCAGGCCAGTCTCTTTCTTTCTCTCTCCAACTGTCCTGAGCGAGTACCAGGCAAATAGTTCCTTTCATTCTTTATACCAGTCACATCAAACTTTCATTGTTGTTACAGTTACATTTGTGTACAAGATGTTCATCATACACAGATTCGATCAGCCTTGTTTAGTGAGTCAGAGCTGAATATGTAAACTCCAGTGTCATTGATTACGGTTGTTTGTTTGTCACTGGAATGAAGATCTTTCTAACAAACCAATATGTGCAATCTGTATCTCCAAAGCATAACAAAAACATCTTAATGCTGTTGCTTTAAATTGATGACTTTAGATGTTTGGTATTCCCATCCTGCCACTGCCACAGATGGAGGGCAGACCAGTGGGCGTTCTCCAGAAAGAGCTGCACCCAACACCAGACCATGTAAGGCTAGTCAACGTGCCCAAAAATAAATATAAAAGATCATCGGGAGAGAGTGGGAGAAATGGATGTAGAGGGAGAGAAAGAGACAAAGCCTGGCCACCACTCAGCCATGGATGCAATCCATATGTGCTTGTAGCTGTTTGTGGAGGATCACAGAGCTTTTCTGTCTGTCTGCATGCTGCGAAACCCCAGTGTAGTTAATGGGATTGCCCCACATTACCACCACTTTGCTCTTCTACTTTGATAGGCCATGAGGGACGACCGCTTTAATGTAGTTAGTCTGACCTTCCTGCAATTTCAACACGTGGCACATTAAAATAACAAAGTCCAGATGTCTGATTAACAGAAGCCACCCACCCCTTCAACCCTTGTTCCCCTGAAGCCACCCTATGACAGCCCAACAAATAAATCACTGGAAAAACTGTTTTGAAATAATGATGTGACTATGAAGTGACTATTATCAAAGATGTTTTCTAGTCATGCAAGTCCTGTCAAGCTGACTAATCTAAAATTATAATGCAATTTGAATATAACCCATGTAAGGAAAGTAGCTTTAGGCCACGTTTTTATAACTAAACAGCGTTTTAGAACAAAAATGATCCACATCCGCACTGGCATTTCACCAAAAAGCTGAAAAAAGTTCTCCGTCCACAATACACTGCTGAAAACGCACATCACGTGATCACACACACACTCTGGCATGCGCTGCAGCGTATACGGACGTCTGAGCTCCAGGAAGTCAGCGGATGCTTTGAGCACACCTCCCCAGGTGAGAGCAACGCACATCAGACAGTTCATCATGGATATAATGATGCATCTCATCTCACTATAGTTGTTAAATGTGATATTTTATTCATCTAGTCTAAATCTAACGACTCTTCTGTCTTTTGAATCTATTACTAGGTAAGTTAAAATATTAATTTATGTAACCACGTGCACTGATTCTGCATATTTGACTGATTACTTGCTTTTATGTCCTATATTGTATAAACTTATTGTATGTTATACTATTTTAATGGCCATTATTGATTATAAAAAAATATATTCAGCAAAAAAGACAGGGTATGTTTCGTATTTTTCAAAGAAAATAATGAAGGCTCTGTTTTGTTATAAATATGCATACATGTCTTATAAATATGTAGCTACATAACACCTCAACATTTTTGGTGTCTGTTAAGTTGTTAATATCAAAATGAAAATAGGCAGTTCCTTATAACTTGTTTTCATTTTATTGTTAAGATAGTCAAATAACGTAGACTGCAGGGTGATGTGAATGACGTTATAAAGTACACTGTTGCCTTTAAAGATTTTCCCGACGTGTCCTCAGGAGTTTATTTTTCATATCAAACTTGCAAAGTCTGAACTTACCAGAAAAGGGTGCAAGACTGATGGCCTCTTCAGCATTTTCAAAACGCTCATTTTTCTGGCTCGAAAACTTTGTGGTAGTGTGGAAGGAAGGCGTAACCGTAGCAAAACATATGCATTTTAACACCAAAGTGTATTAGTGTAACCCCTTCAAATTTACTCGCACTACAAGATTCAGACCAATGATTCCAGCATGAGTAGTGTGCACAATAACAAGACAATAAAGGCCCCAGTCTTTTGAAATCAGAGGAATGAAGTTTGCTCACACAGCCCTTACTGCTGTAGCTTGACTCCTTTACTCTCACAATTCAAAACCACACACCTATCCGAGTCACAGCACCAATGTAACCCATCCAGTTCCTGTATTAGCAGGATTCTAACCAGTCATTCTGGTAGGATACCTAACAAACACTTAAAGCCTGATTTATACTTCAGCGAAATGATCACTGATGAAATAATCGCTGTGCTTCATGATGCATACTTTGCACATAACCGAGGCCGTTGTTAGCATTTATACTTCTACTTTTTCTGTCAGTCTTGCTCCAAATCACTTTTCCAAATTGTTATTAGGCAGTGCGGTTTCTATGTTCCTCTGTGATCTTTGCTTTTGTTTTGGGAAATGTGTACAATGCTACTGTAGAAGTAGCTCACTCTAATTCATTAAGAAAGAGGCAGGAACCAGGAAATGTCCAACAATTTTAATCATAAATTAAAAACAAAACAAAAGTATCCATCTGGGGCTCCTCTGTGGGACTCGACACTTGCTAAACGCTTGAGCATCCGGCCTCGGTCCACTCCAACAGCTCTCTGTCTCACAGACACTCGTCACCACTAACAAGCTGGCCAATCACAGATCTTGAGCTTGATTTTTTTTGAGAGGTGCACATCAGGGTCCACATTAGGGTGTAAAGGGTACAGTAGGCAACTGTGTGAAGGCTGCGCTGGACCTACTGCATGTACTCGACATAGAAGTATAAATTGGTCTTAAGACTGTGGCCTAAGGAGTCTGTTGCTAGTGCCCTTCTTGACTGATTTACATGTCTGGTCACTTGTAAAAAAAAGAATTACTCTTAATTTGATTGACTGTTTACTTAAAATCTTAAAGGGCCATGAAACCCCCTGTCTCAGCAGGGTGTTTTCACACCTCTAGTTTGAAAAAAAGTCAGGAAAGTGGGCGTGTCCAGCTCTGGGAGTGTGGGAGTGTCGGGGGAGGGAAAGAGGGAAGGACTTGCAAAGAAGGGAGTTTCCATTTGGGCACGCGCTGACAAAACAAACATAGACACAGGGGAGAAAGACAGTGACTGTGTTTACACGGACATCAGTAATCGAATTATTTGCCAAATTATTAATTTGTCGACTTTAACTGCAGTTTGGCACTTTAACTTTTTATTCAGGAATATTTTCTGCATGTCGCCCGTGACAAACGAGATATTGAAAGCGAGGAACTGCTGGAGAGTGGAGTTTTAACTATATGTTTGATACTGCACGGCGAATGGGAGAAAAAAAATCCTCTGCATTTCTCTGTAACTTATGTACTCGGTAGGTGGCGTCAGAAAGCCGTGTGTGTATAGACTATCCTGTCACAAAATGCGGCATAAATCCTGCACGACGGGAATAATTTGATTGTGTTTACATGTTTACGCGCGGAGAGCAGCATTTACAGCGGATCTTTCAGTCTATAATATTGTACTATAATATTGCAGTGATATTAATGTACTGTAAACTGAGTAACTAAATCATTTTTACTGAGGTATGTCTTTAAAAACTGAAAGAGCTCTTCTGACGATACAAACTAACTTTGCAATCTGGGTTAAACAAAGGGCACTGCTCTCACACACACTTACCAAAGCTGTAGACAGACAATCACACTGGAGCTGTGTCTTTTTATTAAAAGGAGACAAGCGGCAAATCCGGATTTCATCATTTCCAGATGCAAAAAGCTCTCGGGTAAAAAAAATGTTCCTTACAAACGCACTTCTGTCGCGTGTTGCGTGCACTATAATCCACACGTGATTCCAGCAGCTCTCTCATAGAGGGAAAATAAAAACAAAACCTTTGTTGCAGCACAATAATAAACACAGCGCAATAATAAATGCAACACAGACGACCGTGTCTCCAAATTCTTGTTCTTTCACTTGTTTTGGCAACACAACGTGGCGTCTCTCTGCCGTCTGAACACTGTAAACAGTCTTCGAAGCTATCATGCATATTAATGAAGTTGCAAGTCATACACAACAGAGCGCACTGATTGGTTTGAACAAAGTCTTTCTCATGAATTAATGCCGCACCCTCAGATACGTCATGTTGTACTCGCAGGTACAGACAGCCACTCGCCACTCTAGATTTACACGCAAGTATTTCATGGCAGTGACGTAGCTTCAAAAATTTGTTTCAAACCGGAAGAACGAATTTGCTCAAAATAACGCAAAAACAACCAATTTTTACTTGTTAGTGCAATATATGTGTCCTAATAGTGTTTATAGCAGCGTGGGACACATATATGACTGTCAACAGCTCAAAAAATTTGTTTTGGTGCTTCGTGACCCTTTAAAACTTTGAGCTGCATCCAATGCTTTTTAATGCACTCACCTAACCCCACCCCTAACCCTACCAGTCACAGTCAGTGTTGCCAACTCAGCGACTTTGTCGCTAGATTTAGCGACTTTTCAGACCCCCCTAGCGACAAATTTTCAAAAAAGCGACTAGCGACAAATCTAGTGACTTTTTTGTTTATTACTGGAGATGTTTATAGACTGTTATTTGTTCATTACTGTACCGTCCCTACTCTTCTCAACGAGCTGCGGGTGATGCCCCTCCCCTGCCTCAGAGCACTGACAGGCGACCCAGTTCTCGTAAAGCAGTCTCTCTCCCACCTGCAGCCTGACAGCAGATCACTCTTCTGTGTACTGACGCCAAATGAATTAGCACCGGCAGTGTGAAGGTATTTCCCTTGTACAGTCAAACCGATCTGCTTCTCCTTTATTTTAACAATTTAATTTGACCATTTATTCTTTTCTTGTTCACAATCACAGATATTTTAAGTGAGTTTCAGAACTTGTCTGAGTTTATTACGTCTGAGAGATTACTGCAAATTCTCTACACATCTATAATGATATACTGTATTCAAACAGCAATAAATTTAGTTAAGTTGACATGCATAACGTTACATAAAGCGTAGTCTAAATATAAATACCCCTTTATTGACCATAGGCTGTTAAATAAACAGAAACGGTAGAACGTGATGACGTCAGTAGAACGTGATGACGTCAGTAATATGCAAATTAGCGTATGACGTAATCTAGCGACTTTTAGCGACTTTTCCAGCAGAGCTTAGCGCATTTTCGTTGAAAGTAGGCTCGTTTGAGGTGGCCAAAATCTGCGCAGAATCGATCACCGGTGATCACCGCAAGATGCATGCCGGTTAGAAATGTGTCCGAGTTGCGTCCGCCTGGCTCTGATGTCACGCTGACGTGCGCCAAAAAACTCTCGCGATCGCCGAGGCGGAAAACCTCGGATTGAGCAGTCGGCAGCAGTTGCTCTCCAAAGACTGCGCCCACTAAAAGCATCATGGGAAACGGCTGGCTGACGACACAGCTGAATGCTCATTGGATGAGACTGACTAACTACACGTGATTCTCTATCTTGTTTTTACTAAGGTTTATCCTGGCTTTGTTGTATACCTTTTTTTGTATTTTCGTTGATAATTTTAAAAAAAGTCATAAAGAGCATTACATGTGGTTATTTATTTAGATTTACACGCAAACAAAAACAAAACACACCTTTAAAAAAAAAAATAATGTGACCTATCTAATATAACTAAATGTTACTAATAAATCAGTAGTATGTGCATGTGCTGTATTTTATTTCTCTCTCAGTTTAAAGTCCTGTTTGTTGTCATTTTCACTGTTTGTGTGAGTTTTGTATTGTAATTTTTATGCAACGTTATTCCATGAAAGTTAATCCAATACATACATGCATACATACAAAGGTAATCAGACTGTTTTGCCATTATGCCTCATCTTTGTGTGGTTTCATAAGTGAAAGGGGTGTAGTAAACAAAACAAAACACACACACACACACACACACACACACAGACACACATATATATGTGAAGTCAAAAGTAATGTTTCATAGATCAAGAACATTTTCCCAGTATTTCCTACAGCCTATAGTTTTTATTCTGGAGAAAGTTTTAGACTGTTTATTTTAGTCTGGCTGGAGTAAAAGCTGTTATAGGCCTAATAAACATGTCAATATAATTTAGACCCTTTAGAATTTATTTATGTTTGCAGAACAAACCACTGTTGTCCAATGGCTTTTCTCATTTATCTTTAACATAATTAATCTATAGTTAACTCTTTAAATTGCACTTTAGGCTGAATACTGCCTTGCAAAAAACTAGTAAAATATTATGTAAAATATATAATATAATATTGTCATAATGGCAAAGACTAGAGAAATGAGGTAGTAGAAATTAGTTTATAAAACTGTTGAAAACAAAATCTGTTAAACAGCACTTTTACATATTTGATGCAATATCATTTTTTAAACTTCACAAGAGGGCTAAGAATTTTGTCTTCAGTTGTATTTCCCTTTATACCTTCTAATGCCCTCTATAGAAAGTCTGAAATGACTATAGAAATGGACCACTTGTTCAATAAAATGGCAAATTCTATAGAGACATTCAAATAAACAAACATTTGTCATGACCTGTCAATCAAAAACATCCTGCTATAGCTACTTAATTTATAATGTAGCCAAATGAGATTTCTTGAAAGCTTTCTTGCTGTATAAGCTGTTTATTTTGACATTCTTTTAACATTTACCACTGTTGAATATACAGATTTATATTTTAAATAAACCTTTTTAAGTAATGAGCTGTTCATCTTCTATGATTGTGACCATCTTTTTGTAAAAACAGTGATATTTTAATTGCATCCACTCCCACATATAAAAATACTATAGTAATTTAGAGGAACACTATAGTGTTTTTGAACCATATTATAAAAATAGCCTATTTAAATTCTATAGTTGTTCTGGTATCACAACAACTATAAACATAACCCAATACTGAAAAAACATGTTCAAAAACACAAGAATATTTACTATAAATCACCATAGTATATTTTAATGAGGTCATTCGTCCGCGATAGAAAACGCGAACGCGATTTCCACCACTGGTGACGTTTCCAGGTGGCAAAACAGCGAGATTCGGGAGGTGTCCGACTTCTGATGTATTTTTTGAGCCCTCCTCTTACTGCAGCCGCTTGCTCTCGTCTACATTGCAGTCAAGGCGAGGCGCACCTCAAACGAGCCTAGTAGTTGGCAACAGTGGTCACAGTGACGTCACTCACTCTATTGAGTGCATTGTTTCTGACATTGCATCGCTGAGTGATGCAATCTCAGCTTGCATCATAAAGGCTGCATCCAGATACTATTGAAAACTTTAACATTTAAACGTTTTACTTAAAAAAAAAAAACTTGAATATACAAAACCAAAATGGAATGTGCAACAATGCAAAGCACCGCAATGAGCGATGATGTTAACGGAAGATCAAATTCAACACTTACAGATTACATCAAATCTCATTTACTGGGAAGGCAACAGTACAGTACATGCACATGACATAACTATAATAAGAAATTACAGTTAAAAAAATTATGGTTAACTATGTTCGCTAAATACTTTTTATTTGCTTTAAAATACATAAAAACAAATAAAACATTGTAATTACCCATGCAAAAAAAAAAAAAATGCTAGCATGTCATCTATTTTTAGACCCTTTCAGTCCTCCAGGTGCCTCCAGAATGGAAAAGCAACACCTGTTTATCTTCTTTTAAATGTCTTATGTTGTGTGCCATGGTTGTTGGTTATGTAAGAATAAGGTACTATAACTGCTGTTTGTTTTCCATTCTCTAAACAAAAATGACAAGGTATTAAAAAAGGTATTAATTTAAAAAAGGAATTTAATATTAATGCAAAGTATAATATTCTACATTTTTACTTAATTGCAGTTAGCATGCAGTTTAGCTATAGGCTAGTATGCTAAATTATGCTAAAGAGTTTGTTTTTCACAAGGGGTGACTTTAAAACCTATAGAGATATTTTCATTAAAGTAGGAACTGTTTGAACTACATATGAAGAGTTCGGCTGCAAAAATCTGTGTGTCGTCTGAAATTTCCATCGAAAATGAAAAAATTTTCTCATCCTCCTTTGTTTATGTTGAGTTATTTCCCTTTAAATACCAGGAAAAGGGCGTATTCTTTACCATAAAAGTACTATTACTAAACACACAGGAGCCACTCATTTTTATAAAATTATGTTTCTTCTGTGTTTTTATGCAAGGAAAATGTTTCCTATCTTACTTGTCTCGCTCATTTTATTGCACAAGCTCTATCCTATGTCGCCACATACAACCAGGATGAGGAATAATGGGACCAAGTCAGGCTGTTGACACAGTCTTGTGACTTCTCATGCCCTGTATGTGAGTGGATGACATTCTCTCTCTCCTTTCACGTGGAAAGTGAGTGAAAATGAGTGCCTGAAATAAACAAGACCACGTGCGGCCATCTGGTGTTAAATATTGGAATTACTACTTCAACCTTAAAGGGAGAGTTCACCCAAAATTGTCATCTGTCATCATTTAGTCACCTTTTACTTGTTCCAAACCAGGTTGACTTTCTTTTTTCTGTTGAACGCAGAAGGGGACGTTTAGAGGAAAGCTGGAAACCTGTAACTATTGACTTCCATATTTGTTTATCCTAGAAGTCAATGGTTACAGGTTTTCAGCCCTTTTCAAAATATCCTCTTTTGAGTTCATCAGAATAAAGAAACTCATAAAGGTTTGAAACCATTTGAGGGTGAGTAAAAAGTGAGTTGGGGAGAGCAGGGATGAAAGTAACATTTGTCATAAAAACCTAATTTAAAAAACAAAGTTTTTAGTAGAAATATATTTTTGCTGTGGTTACTAACTTACAAAAGTGGTCTATCAAAATCAGGTGTTATTTTGTATCGATTTAAAACAAGTCCAATATAACTTCACTTTAAACAAAAGTTGCACATTGTTACTTTTAAAGTAAGAATGTAACAAAAGTAACAGAACAATATTTGCTAGATTTACTGGCTTAATCTTGTTTGTTGTTAAATATATCTTAGACCTTGGTAATGTTACCTGCAACCATAATTTGTCCTTTATTTTTGCAAAAAAAATTTAACTGCCTTTTCATTTTAAAATTCACTTTCGTCAAATGTTTCAAAAGCAACCCAACAATGCAAAATGTTAAAATTTTCTACAATTTAAAAAAAATATATATTATTATTGGCAATATGCATAGTTTTTTTTAAACATCCAAATACTGCAAACTCTAGTGTGGAAGTGGAAAATAAGGTTTTTCTATTAGCAGTGGGACATACAGTAAATAACAGTGTTACTTTTGTCCCCAGATAAACTCTTGGAATTGAAATCTAATTTACTTTTAAACTGAAAAACTCAGACCTTTTAAACTAAAGGATGTGTTATTGAACTAAATATCCTCTAGATTAATCATTACTGTGACACATGAAAAGAGAAACACAACTTATAATAAAGAAAAAAGAACCACAATAATTCACTTAACTGCACTTTGTGTAAATTTGGAGTTAATTGCTGGACACAAATCACATGATATTTGGCAGCTCCATCAAGGGTTGCCTGCTGCTGAATGTGCTGTTATAGTCTGGAAAGTAAATGTCGTCAGGGCTTCGAGAAAGTTACTTTGTTACTTTCATCCCATGTTACTTTTATCCCCACTCTCCCCTACACTTTTATTCCATTTAAAGGAATAGTTCACCCAAAAACTTTCATTTTGTCATCGTTTACTCATCTCTGTTCAAAACCTGTTTGAGTTTCTTTATTTTGTTGAACACAAAATAAGATATATTGTAGAATGTAGAAAAAACTACCATTGACTTCTATAGTATTAGTATTAATAGTATTATTTGTCCCTTTGGATGTCAATGACTTTTTTCATTCTTGAGAATATTTTGTTTTGTGTTGAAAATGACACACGAAACTCATAAAGGATTGGAACCACATAGGTGTTCGGATTTTTTTTTTATAGCTATCCTTTTAATTGGATGACTTCTATGTACCCAAAAGCTAGGGCTGATTCATTTTCTGAAAATCTGAATCACTGAAAATGTTATGTAAATATATAAACCGTTGTATTAGAGTGTAATAAATATTTCAATATATATTTTTTAAGTTTTGTCCTATTTTAATCAAGCATGTTATTCCAGATACGAAAGTCTTTAAGTCCCATCTGAAATTTTCTTTAAAAATTAACATTTTTCTCAGTCTCTTATGTTCAGTTAGTAACCTTTTTTTGCTATAAAAAGTAAAATTACTTAACCAGCATACTAAGTAATTCATCCTCAGAGTTGAGGACAAATGACAGGATAACACAGATCACGATCAAGTTTTATAAAAACAGCTGTAGGTTATTGGTTATTGATGACTTGAGAAAAAGTCAGAGTTGTAATTGGCTAATTAGTCTAATTGTTACAGCATATTTGGCATTATATTAATACCATAATATATGTAAACCTATTTTTCTGATATCAACAAAAAAAACAAAGATATGTTCTGAGTGAAAGCTGCTTCTGTTCCCATGCATTTTTTTCTATGATAATACAAAGTTTTACTTCAAAACAAAACAGAGCAGAACAGTGTTTGTAATACTTTTGTATTTCTCATGATCAGTATATTGCTAAATTGCCACTTTGCAATTGGTAAACAGCAATGAATTTAAAGGAAAATCTCAACAGGAAATCTACTTATAACATCATCACACATCAAATATCTCAAGTCTTGAGAAGATTTAATCTTATAGGACTGTGGAAAAATGTTCGTAGTAAAATTAATTTTAGGCTTATTAGGTAAAACAATGAAGCTAAAGTCTTAATTTAGTTTAACATTTAGGCTAAAGGAAGCACTGCTACTAGGATAAATTAAATCAAATTAAAACAACAAAAGACAAAGGGGAGTAACTATAACTATACAACAATCTTAACTGATAGTTAATATATTTTGTAATTGATTATAATTGACTGCCTTGCAAGAGAAAAACACAGTCAATAAGAGGTAGTAGTAGTAGTAGTAGTAGTAGTAGTAGTAGTAGTAGTAACATTTATGTTCTCCTTTTACAACCTGACACATCTTCTTTCATGAATTAGAATAAATGATAAGTTCATATTGGCTCACAGTTGAGAATAAATGACAGAATAACACAGATCAAGTTGTATCAAAACAGCTGTTATTGGTTATTGATGACTTGAGTTATTGACCCGAGTACTTACTATTAACGTAGGCTGCTGTTTTGCTATTTTGCTATTTTTTGCTATATTGCTATATTTTTGCTATATTGCTATTTTGCAATCCCATGTGGACACACTCACAAGAGGACAGAAGAGATGAATTCTTTAAGAACTTGTACTGTATAGCTGCAGATGAAGGAATCACAGAGCTACACTATATTATTAATCTATTATTATTATTATTATTATTATTATTATTATTATTATTATTATTATTATTATTATTATTGTGTTAATGTATTTATTTAAGAAAAGGTAGTACCTGGTCTGCTACCGAAGGCTTACATGATTTAATGTAGAATGTCTCTGTAGCTGTTTTGATCACTGTGAATAATATCAATTAACTTATATACATTTACATTATTCATAACATGAATAATTGTCTCTGTTTAAAATAAAATCTGAATATACATAAATATTGTCATGTGAATTTGCGTTATGTGTTCTGTCCATAGGGATGTATGAGTAGGCCTACTTGACAACCAAACAACAATGGTGCTGTGCTAACGTGTTATTATTGGCCTACCAAGCATTATATACATAGTGTTCAAATGTTTTCATTTGAACAACGTTGTTAATGTAAAATGTAATATGTACTATATATATATATATATAGTGTACTGATAACATTTATGTACAAAATATACGAACTTGAACGCACCAAAATAAATAAGTGGCTTGAAAACAAAGAACGGTGCAAATATTAATCTCTTTTAAGCCTATGTAAAGAACAGAAGGGTATATATTTAAGCCTCAGTCACGGTCTTTGACAGTGGCTGTTCCTCCTCTTAATATGAAAATCTTTCTATATGCTAATGTATGCAAGCGTGCTGCACTGCTGTGCGCGCGGATCACGAACATGAGCGCGTGCGCGTGGGCGGAGAGAGTTTGACAGTCAAACTGAAGCTCGACACGCTCTCAAATGTCACTGAGAAACAAACCGTGACTTAATGAAACACGCTTTAGGCTTGACATTTTCACAGAAAAGCACTGAAGGTAAGTTCAGTACATCTGTACTTTTATATTTCAATATTTCCGAATGCGTTTTTAATGTTTTAGCAATGTGACATATTTCATACGTGAGCCTCGCACACACAGCAGCAGCAGTGTAGTGATCTCTGAGCAGACTCGAGCTAATATTTCATAACGTAACCGAGAATATTAAAGCCATATTCTTTAAATGAACGCTGAACGTGATTTCTGCTGCTGAACACACCAGTGTACTTTCATATTCTGCATTTATTAACACCATCTGTTAAAATCTAATGACTAAACTGGCTGCACTTTGTTCTGAGGGAAAGAGGTTTAGTTTTGTGGAGAGAGGGAGATAGATATGTCCTAGGCTTTTAAATTTGCGCACGAGCCTCGGATACTTTGCATGTTATGCATGTAAAATTGTAAAGAAATTAACGTGACGTCATTGGCTGACTTTAGTGATTGAACAGGTGGATGGAAATACAGGCTTGTGGTTCAAACTTGTGCTCGACGGTCGATGATATATCTAGAGACTGATGGGTGATACAGTAGGCTATAATGAGAGTGTATAGTGTAAATAAATACTGATAAATTAAACATTAATTTTAGGGCAGTGTGTGTGCATAGCGTCCCCCCCCCCCCAACCCATCCCCCCCCCCCCCCCCCCCCCCCCCCACACACACACACACAAACAAAATGCACTTTTTTTAACCTGACAGAATGAACACCAACATGGCCGAATAGGCCTATATGTAGAGCATAAAACAAAAAATATGCACTATTTTTTTTGTGGTTGAAAGATTATTGAAGCTGACAGAATAAACAACAAAATGGCCAAATAGACCTATATGTAGAGCATGTAGTCAACCACTCTGTAAAAAACTGCATGACAAAAAGTCTTGACTACAAATGTTTTTTGTTGTTTAACTCATTTTAATCAGTTAACCTGGTTTCAACTAATATTTTTTGTTATACAAAGTTTAACTTAATAATTTTATTCAATTTGACAGATTTTTTACAGTGCAGTTATATTACTATAGCAGCTATTTCACTAGTGTTGGGTGTAAATACAAAGTAACTAATTTAATGTACTGTAATTAAATTACTTATTTACTGAAAAAGTAAAGGTTACTTTTCAATTTATGTCATTTTTCATTTCATTCATTTTTTTTTCAACTAAGAAGGTTGGATTTGTATGATAATTGCACACATGCTCAGTAAACACTGAATTGAGTATTTATAAATAAAATGAATTTTATTTTTCTTCAATACATATTGCAATATTGAGTATACTTTCAATAGATGAAATGAACGACTCTATTTGGAAATGGTTCATAATTTTAGATTAATTGGGATAATTTTGTAGTTTAATGCATCTGTATTAATGAAAAATAAACCAAATCACTAGTACTGACAAATAGAGTGAAGCAAAGATGCAAATGAAATGCACAGAATTTGATGGTTTTCTGGGAGTCTAGCAGGCAAAATACATTCATTCATTTTCTTTTCCCTTTATTAATCTGGGGTCACCATAGCGGAATGAACCTATCTTATCGAGCACATGTTTTTTGCTGCGGATATAATAATAATAAACAAATAATAAATAAACAAATAAACTATAAACAAATGTAAAATATCACTGTATAGTCTACTATATAGTTAAAAGCATTATAATTTCTTGCCTGCATGTTTTAAACTGGCTTGAAATGCCTTTAAAACAAATGCAAGTGATAAACATCTTGGTTAACTTTAGTAAAACTTTTCAGTGAGTCCACAAATCACGTATGATTCCAACTGTGGAAAATAACTTGACTATGCAGATCCTGCAATGTGACTATTGTGAAGGGGCACATTGCGATATCAATGCTGAAAAAATATATTGTGTAGCCCTAAAATATATACAGTATGAAGTATGGTGTCATTACTTTCAAATGTTTTAATACATAATGTTTTAATTTTTGTAAGTTTTAATGTTTTAATAAAGCTTAAAGGTCCTGTTTGATTCAAATTTAAGGAATTTCTAGTTTAATTTCTTTTGGGATTTATGGGGATTTTATGTAGTACTGATTACATAAATATTATATAATATTAAATATTGAGTAATTGAATTATTTTTCAAACCAAGTCTTTAGAAAATTCAAGTAAATACAGTTTAAAAAAATGCAAAATGCAATTAATTAATGTAAATAACTTTTCACTGGCTATCACAAATAACTCTCTGAAATGGTTCATGTTGTGCTGTGTGTTATACAACTTAATACAAGGCTAATACTGTAGATACATGATTTGTGGTAAAGCTAATTTGTTTTGTAAAATAAAAAGAAACACAGAATGACGTGAAACTGCATTTGAGGAACACTGGTCAATAATCATTTTACGTCATTATACAAAACTATTTGATTACAGAAAACCCTTGACCAGTTGTGTTATACCAACTACTAATAGATTGTATTTATTATAATAATAATTCACCATTTATTCTACACAAATTAACTCAAATTAACCCAAAATATTTTTTATCAGAACAACTTAAAACTGGATTAATGATAGCAAACAATAGGGCTACAAGATATTGGAAAAATCTAACATTGCAATATTTTTTATTCTGCAATATACTGTATATTGCGATATGAATACTATTTCACTAGATGAATTTATTAACTATTTGGAAAGAATTTATAATTTTAGATTGATTGGGATGATTCTGTATGTGAGTGTATCTGCATAAAATATAATAAACAATATACATGTATAGATAAATTCAATGAAGAAAAATATACAAATTAAATAAACAGTCAGACTTATTCAGGTATACAGTAATTGAATAATCAAATGTAAAATAATACTGCATAGTCTTCATTTTATAAACAATTGAATAAAACTAATCGCTATTAATTTGTCAAAGTTACAAATGGGACAGAAAATGGTACCACACAGTCACACAGTTACAGGCCTCAAAAAACACTTGCTAAACGATCAATTGTAATCCAAACTCAACATTGCGTATACTCACGATGTGACTATTGCGAATGATCACATTGTGATATCGATGCTGAAACGATATACTGTGCAGCATTAGTAAACATAGATAAAAAACTTAAATTGCTATATTGTCACACAAAGCAGATATTTGAATTAGGAATAATAATTTGCATTGTCACTGTTTTTTCTCAAATTTTAGTTTGAATAAATCAAACTTGGTTGAGCTTTAGAGATGTTGTTCAAACACAAAATCTCATGTAATTACAGTCTAGATCAAGGGTCACCAACATGGTGCCTACGGCCACCAGGTAGCCTGCGAGAATCACATGAGTTGCCCGCAGGCCTGTTCTAAAATAGCTCACCATAGCACCACTTACCAGTAAGCTGCGTCTAAAAAATTTTTGTAGCTATTCTTTTTAAATCAAACTTGCATTGGTGTAAATTTGAAAATGACGAAGTTGTATATATAAAAAAAAAAATATATATATATATATATATATATATATATATATATATATATATATATATATATATATATATATATATATATATATATATATATATATATATATATATATATTTCATATTAGAGCTAGCTGGTCTCCACAGCAACGGTTGCAGGGGCAGTAAAGGGGAGGAGATGATTTGAAAATATGGCAGAGAAAAGAAAAATATCGGTTTCACAGTGAATAGGAGGAACTTCGAGGAAGAGTTCTTTTTTACTTCATTTGGTGACGGAAAAGTGGTACAATGTTGAGAGACATTTCAGAATGTGTCTTGCAAGCTAACGTTAGCATGCTAACTACCCACCGGGCAGTGCACTAGAAGTGGAAAAAGTTTGCAAACTAAAGGAAGGTTGATGAAAACAGCAGTCTTTTTGAAAGCCCCCAAAAAGCAACCGATTTAAAGCTGCACATTTTTAATTAGAAAAACAAGGCATTTTCAGTCAGGAAAGCAAAACTGTGCTTAAAGACTAGAACGGATGTAATCTCCACTCTCTCCGATGTCTAACTCGGGGCCACTACAATAGTTCGAAGAGTGTCAGCTATGTTAAAAATGCTGTAGATTTGGTGATAATTTCAGTCAAATCTGAAAGTTGATTTATGTTACACAATTGATCGACAAACATGGTACATTGTAGTGTTGATTTGTAAAAAATTGTAAGTGACTAGTGAAAATATTGTAGAAGTGATCATTTGAAAATGTAAATACTTGCAGAGATTTATAGAAATAAAGTGCTGCATATTGATATTTCTCTGTTTCCTACTTTGTTAAATCATTATTGACAACTATTGTGAGAAATCGTTAACGTGATCAGTGTCTTATCAAACTGGTAGGCTTTCACATCAATTGGTACCCCAGAAGTAGCTCTCAGTTTCAAAAAGGTTGGTGACCCCGGTCTAGATAGTAAATTTTAAGCTAGCACTATATCCAGAAAAGAAAGTTAGTCACTTCATCTCATTAAGCAAATGTAACGCTCAAGCCATGTCGTAATTACTGTAATTACACTATCCCAACTTGAAAAGCTTCACGTCATTGTACAACTCGTAATTACTGCTTGTAAACTGGGATTTCTCTGAATCCTTCTATTTGTATAACATGAGGCATTGCTGTAAAATCCCACATTCCCAAGGCCAAGGATGTAAAAAACCTCACATAAAAAATAAATAAAACTTGAGGATGAAATTACATGAAATGGCGTCAATTAGATATAGATATTCAATTAATGTTCTAAATATATAACAAGGCATTTAAACATGTTAGTCTTTTTTTTGCTTTCATTTCATTTGTTTACACTGCAGCTTACAATAGCATTATCTGCAATGGCTACTGTCCTCCATTGACTTCTAAGACTCATGCTCTGTTTTATAGGTGTCCTGTGTTTACAGAGGCGATTCGAGCGGGTCATGTGATCAGTTGATGTCATTTGCGTTCCCCTCACTCCACGCCAAATGCAAACAGTCCTTACACTTCTTTGCCTGAATCCACGCCTCTGCCTGCTAATAAAGCTCTATTGTTTCACTCCAAGCCGGGTGTTGTGATGTAATCATGATGTGATATAGCTTTTTTTTTAAATTAGGCTATTTTGGATAGGTTTTAGGATTTGAGGATATTTTATCCCTGCTGATCCTGCCATCCTGTGATTTGGCTTGCAAATATCCTTATTTCTGGCAAACCCCTTAGTTCCCAGTGTGAAAAATATGATTAGGCCCTTGAGAGAACATCTCATTTTTATATATCACCAGTCTTGGCGATTGTCCATTTATGTGTCAGACAAGCAGTTGTGTGGTGAGAGATTTATAGATTAGCTTGTTTTTTTTTCTTAAGTCTACCCATACTGCTAACATATTCATTCCAGATTAGTTATGCAATCGATGGGTCATGAGAGTTGGAATTAAGGGTCAGAGAATCTAAACTGGGAAAACCTCGGTCCTTGTAGTGTTTCTGAAAGCAAGCTTCTGTTATTTTATCACTAGGAACCTTCTGAGAACAGTTATATCAGCTAGTATTACACGTTTTATTAGAATTTCAAAAGTTATATTTAGATAAACAAACACTTTTACATTTGTTGTTGTTCAACACCATATTTCTTTAGCTAGTCTAATTCTTTTCAAGTTCATGATCATTGTGAAACTGCTTATTTACAACTTTACAGGACCTGTAAAAGCTTATGACACATTCACTTACTTTGTGTATAAGACTTTATTCAGTAAGCCATTGAAAACACCTATGCAATGACAATAAGGAAGTATATTTTAGCAGTGTGTTAAGTAGTGTTGCTGTGTGGTTGATAAGGTGTTATAAATGGCTACTCAGATGTTACCTTGTGGTCTGAGTAAGAAAAAAACAAGCTGTCTCTCACACATCATCAATGTCCTAAGTTGTGCTGGATAGTTGATAAGGTGTTGCTGTGCTACCAATTTTGTTGATTGAGTTTTGTTCCTGACAACACTATAAGCAAAATTACATCTTTTGTTTTAATTATAATTTATAGACCAAAGATCAGGCAGGCAATTGTGATTTTTGGTAAAGGTTAATGTGGAGGTTTTTCAACATTTTGGCGCTTTATTATATCTGTTTGTAGAATTTAGAATATGTTGTTGTTAACAACAATGGTGGCTGTTAACTGAACAGCAGACACTAATTGCACTCATGTACACAAGACTGAACAATGTTCATAATTTAGTCACAATGAATAATTTTTTGTTGTTGTTTTGCAATTAGAAGCAATCGGAATTTGGAAATATTTTAGTTGTGATATCCATGTTGCAAATTTGTCATGGAGGGCTGCTGTCCTGCAGAGTTTAGCTTCAACTTGCTTCAAAACACCTGTTGGAAGCTTATAAAGAGGACAAGCCAGAAATCATTAGCCAAAAAGGCAAAACAGCTCATGCTAATGCCAGTACATGAGGAAGAAGACCACCATTTTCTTTATGGAAGTCAATGGAGGAGAGGCGTCACTACAGGAAATAAACAGCTTTTGTGAGGAAATAACATTTAATCAATCGAAAGTCTGTTCACTAATCTTTGACTAAAAACATGTTCATGGTGAATCAAATGTATATTTTACCCTGATAAAAAAGTTATTGTTTAAGAGATGGCAGGGTAAGGAATGGGACGACAGCTAGGCCTGTCAACTGTAAACGTTGACCATTGACATTAGTGCCGTTACATGATTGGTTGAGGTGCCTTGTAGAATCAATATTAGCGTTGCGCTTTTTCAATAGTGAGTGATAAACAGATTTCCATCTCCATGTAGTTTAGAAGAGCTGAGTTCTAGTATACCAGGGGTGTCTAAACTTGGTCCTGGAGGGCCGGTCTTTTGCAAAGTTTAGTTATAACCACAATCAGACACACCTGGGCTAGCTAATCAAACTCTTAAGCTGCGGTCACACTGGACTTTTCTCCCCATAGACTTCCATTCATACGCACGCGAATGCGTCAGACCGGAAACGCAGGGTCATGCATCAAGTTTCGCATTTCGCTGCGGTGCAAAGTTCAAGCTTGGTGAACTCTGACCTGCAAAATCGCATCCCTTGACTAAGTGAGAGCAATCCAGGATCAAAACATGACCTCTCTGAACAAAAATTTAAAACATGGAGCAATCGCTCACTTTTTTAAATGTCTAATCATCTTGTTTAATCACGCCCCTTTTCGCAGCGCCGTACGACAGAATTTCGCAAGCTGACACTCTAGTGTGACAGTAGCTTTACTAGGCTTTCTAGAAACATCCATGCAGGTGTGTTGAGGCAAGTTGGAGCTAAAATCTGCAGGACATTGACCCTCCAGGACCAAGTTTGGACACCCCTGTAGTATACCTATAAAGAGCCTGATTAGCTGGTTCAGGTGTGTCTAATTGGGGTGGGAATTAAACTCTGCAGCACACTGGCCCTCCAGGACTGAGTTTGGACCCCCTAGGTTTAGATGATTATGTAATTATTTGTTGTGCTTCATCTCAATAACAAAATAAATGCACAGAAAATGTACAGAAAACATCTAATCTTTGTTGGGATGTAAAGACATGATGTATGTTTATGATGTAAAGACATATTCATTCATTCATTCATTCATTTTCTTTTCGGCTTAGTTAGCTTTATTAAGTTAGACAGCTTTATTAATCCGCGGTCACCAAAGCGGAATGAACCGCCAACTTATCCAGTACATGCTTTTACGCAGCGGATGCCCTTCCAGCTGCAACCCATCTCTGGGAAGACGTAAAGACATAAAGAGTTGAAAATCAGAAAGCTGCTGAAAATGCAACCCAGGCTCATTGGAAATACTTCCTCCAGTCTACATTTTTGTGAAATTGCAAAAATGTACTTCAACATGCATTTAACTGTGTTTTCTTGGTAAAACAAATGCTATAGGGCAGTATGTCAACTCTTTTTACTTTTCTGGCATGGTCATTTTGTTCAGTAACTCTGTACTTGTGAAGCAAAGTGTTTAGGTAAGTGGTTTGCTGGTCTATGTCATCTGTATGATAAGCTTCTCATCGATGTGTACAAGAAGGATGTGTATCTGAAACATAGAAACAAAATGTACCCACACTGAAGTATTTCATATTCACCAAAATGTAGACACTGCCATCTAGTGAATTTATCATCTGAAACGTGCAACAAAATGTACCAGGAGCATTGTATTTTATGTTTCGCAAAAAAATAGTCAGAGGCAAATATTGCCAGTGAACCTGGGCTGTATAAATAAGCAAAGTAGAAATTGCTTTTGAAGACATGCTTGATTTTTACTTTTGGGTTAGGGTTAAGGTTAGATACTTTTAAAGTTGTGTGTGTAGAGAGTACTCTGTACTGAGTGCACATTTTACAGGAAGTGGTATTTGTCAGTACCTCCAAAAATGTGCACAGACTATTTCTTTAACTTAAAGCTTGAAAAGAGCAAATCAAGATTTATGTTTTTTAAATGAAGAAATTATTTTATTTTTATTCATTTATTTATTTGGCTCATATTTTTCAGTTCAGCTAAAATGTATTTCATAAAACAAGATATGTGCAGAAATTTCTTTGGATTAAATGTACAAATTTTTCATCTGTCATTTGTTTTAGATCTTATTTTGTTACACAAAATTGAGTAAATCAAAGTTACAATCAAAGTTAGATCACAGTGATATATTAGCACAGCTCTGCAGTTCACAAATGGCATGTCAACAGATACACTAAGTAAAATGACACTTTACTATGATATTTGTTATGATATTTGATTATAAAATACTTAATGTATTCATGTATTTGAGACTCATGTATTTGAGTTTAAGTTTTTAAGTGTTTAAAATAATTCTTTCTTTGCATGACACATTGACATTAAAGTCATCACAAAAATATTATCATTTCCTTTATGTGTCTGAGAATGAAAGAGGCTTTTGGGGAGCATGTGTAAACAGCATGATCTGTTGATTTCTTCAGCAAAAACATTCACAGAAACGTCAATCTACAGCTTTTAATGACAAACTAGGAAGTTGAAGAAGTGTACTGGATTAGCATATACTAGGGCTGAACAATATATTGTTTGAGCATTGATATCAAAATGTGTGTGTCTGCAATAGCCACATCACAGGATTAGATTATTTATTAAAGATTAAAAGAAAGAAGATTTTAGGGCTGGGCGAATAATCTAAAAGTAATTGAAATCGACATTCAGAACCTATAATAATTCTAATTTTCTTTCAGTTACTTTCCTTACTGCGTGTGGAGTCACGTGATCACGCTCTATTAAAGCTGATTCATATGTTTGCGTCGAACGGACGGGTATAGTCCAGTTCAACCTTTGCGCAGTCGCATATTTGTTTACAGGAGATGCAAAAAATGCACTGTTTAAAATATTATTTACAGGATATGCAAGAGTTATTTTATTAAGAAGAGATACTGCTTTTGTTCTACTTTCAATATGAAATATTTATTTTGTTTCCAAAAGTGCACGTTTATTATTTTCGCTTTTTTGTAAGAAAAAGGAAATGTGGCAATGTGTGTTTTCATTTCAGTTGTTTAACGTTGATGTTCAAAAATAATCATAGATAGTAGATAGTGTGTGTTTCCTTCAATTATTTTGAAATCAAGTAATGCACCCTCATTTAAACATCTCTTACTTGTAATATGTGAGCATATTTACTGTACAAAACTTCAGGACAAAAAATAAAAGGTCACACTTATTTTGATAGTCCGTTTGTTGAATATAAGTTACATTGCATCTACTTACCAACTAATTCTCATTAGATTATAAGTAGACTGTTTGGTTGGGGTTAGGGTTAGTGTAAGTTGACATGTACTTGCAAAGTTTCTTATAGTCAGTTAAATGTCTGTTGAAGGAACAGTATCAGCAGATATTAAGCAAACAGTCTACTAATACTCAAATGGACCATCAAAATAAAGTGTTACCAAATAAAATAATATTTCATTAAACGTAATCAAGTTAAAATATTAAATTAATCGAGATTTAGATTTTAAGCCAAATCACCCAGCCCTAGAAGGTATTAAATATATATATAAATATATATATATATATATATATATATATATATATATATATATATATATTTTTTTTTTTTTTTTTTTTTTTTTTTATAGTATGACCATGATATTTTACATTTGATTTTTACATTTCTGTACTTGAAAACTGTTAGACTACCCAAAAAACCCATAAAGGACTGTTTATTTATTTATTTTTGCTTGTATTTATTAGAATTTATGCAGATACACTGCATAGAAAAAGTCTTGATCATCCTAGACAAACTAAATTAATGAAATCTTTCCAAATAGAGCTAATTATATTTATATTGCAATATATATCGCAGCAAAACAGTCTGACAGCCCTAGCATACACTTTACATTTTGTGCAGAAGAAAAAGAAAGAATTGTTAAACCCTAAAGATATAGCAGTATTATCTGTCAGTTCAGTGCTGAAATGCCTGAAGTTGCTCATAAAACCGGTTACTGTACAAAGTATAACAGGGCTCAGCGTTTATAACTCTGCCTGCTGTATATCTGATCACCTACAGCCCTGACACAGATACAAGCAAATCAGCAAAAGCCCTGAAAACAATAGCGATTAAGCAATATCCTCTTTTCCTTCTCAGCCATGCCTCGAGAATTAGGACTGTTACGCACTTGCCTGCGATTGTTTGTTTGTTTTGTGGGCAGAGCCTTTAGAAGAACAGCCGGCCTTAAGAAAGATTTCATGATTAATCGCAAATCCGTCTTATTTGATATTAGCAGTTAACTGTGAGTACAGCAAGAGCATTGAGCCACTTTCCCAACTAGTTGCTGTGCTGGTTTTGTTGCAGTTAGTGTCACCAAGGTATGTACAACTCATTTCTCATTTCTCTTAGCAGCCAAATATAGGGTCTCCAGCTGTACTTGGCTTCTACTTTTAGCTACTTTTTCATGTCTGTTAGGTAGACTAATCAAAACCTGTAATAATTCTCTTAAGAAGGAAACGTTTGCAAACTAGCATCTCTTTCTCCTTTCAGCCGAGAAACGAGTTTGTTCAGTTTATTAACTGGAAAAGGCTACAGTGTGTACATCAGCCATTGGATTTGAATATCTTGCAGAGTCTGTTTTATAACACGCCATCAGTGGTGTGTGGGCATGTGAACTGTCACTTCTGGAATGATTGAGCCTCGCACAGTGCATTAGCTGCTTAAAAATAACCTTAATCGTTCACTTATTCCATAACCGTCATAAACATATTCTTTCCATCATTGTTTGCTTTCATTTGCACTTTATTTCCTTTGCCCGTGTCTTTCACTTTCAGTATCAGTCACCGACAGACCCCTGACTCCTACTTATGAGCTATTTATTCTTCCTGTCCTAGACGTCTGGAGTCATTTTAGGCTGGATATGCACTTTAATGAACAACAGTGCAGTTTATAAGGTAAGGATAAGAGGTTAGATAAGAACTTGGGGTAGTTGCTTTACAGGAACAACATACTGTACTTTGTCTACAGTGTTGTAGAGTAATAATATGTAGTCCTAATGTATTAATATGAACTTTTTTGCAAATTAAGTTGGAAGAGTAGCTGTTTTAACCCTAACAGTTGTACCACATGCAGCATAAATGGTAAATCTGAATGCAAAAACTTGGCAGCTGCTGTATAGAGTCAGGTATATGGGTGCATGCAGCAAAACATAAAAATAAAAAAAATATCAAGGATAAAATTATGCAAATAAAAAAATGTCATGAATTATTTATGAATTATGGCATTATTGTTGTCATTTATTGTCTTTTTTAATGCTTCTGTACATTGCATACATGTATATGACTGTCTTTTGTTGGTCTATCCATCTATCCGTCCATCCATTCATCTGACAATGCAATTTGTCAGTAGTTCATTCATTCACACATCCATCATCAATTCACACATTGCTATTCATTTGTACACTCATCTGCATCCATCCATCCATCCATCCATTCATCCACAATCTTTCATCCAACTATTCAAATTGTCCATCCATCCATACATTCATACATCCATCCATCCTCCTCTCTATTTGTCTGTCCATCCATTTATTCATTTAACTATGTGTCCATCCATCCATCATCCATATATTTGTTATCCATCATCCAAACATGCATCCATCCATCCATCCATCTATCTATTTGTCTATCCATCCATTCATCCTTCCAACCATCTATTCATCCAACTAATTGTCTGTCCGTCCATCATCTATCCATCTATTTTTTGTCTATCCATCCATCCATCCATCCATCCATCCATCCATCCATCCATCTATTTATATATTTGTTCATTCATCTATCTATCCATCCATCCATGTGTTTGTCTCCTCCATTCATTCATCCATCCATTCTTCTGTCTATTTGTCCATCCATCATCAATTTTCATTCATCTAACTGTCCATCCATCCATTCATCCATCCATCTATCCATTTATCCATCCATTTGTTCCACCCATTTATCCATCCATCCATCCATCCATCCATTTTTTCCATCCATTTATCATCCATACATGCATTCATTCATCCATCCATCTACCCATTCATCCATTCTATCTATTCATTCATTCTCATTATTTATTTGTCTCTTTCATCCATCCATCCATCTATCCATTCATTCATCGATTCATCCACCTATTTGTCCATCCATCCATTTTTGTCCATTTATACATCCATCTATTTTTGTCAATCTATCATCCATGCATGCATTCATCCATCTACCCATGCATCTATTTATTTGTCTCTTCCATTCATCCATCTATTCATCTATCTATCCATTCATCCATCCATCCAACTATTTGTCCATCCATCATCCATCCATTTTTTTGTCCATTCATCATCCATACATGCATTCATCTCTCCATCTACCCATTCATCTATTTATCTATTTATTTTGTCTCTTCCGTCCGTCCATCCATCCATCCATCCATCAATCCTTCCATTTTTGTCCATCCATCATCCATACATGCATTCATCCATCCATCCATCTACCCATTCATCCATTTATCGATTTATTTGTCTCTTCCATTTATCCATCCATCCATCCATCCATCAATCCTTCAATTTTTGTCCATCCATCATCCATACATGCATTCATCCATCCATCTACCCATTCATCTATTCATCATTTTTTTGTCTCTTCCATCCATCCAGTCATCTAACATCCCTGCACCCATCCATTTTTGTCCATCCATTATCTATACTTGCATTCATCCATCCATCTACCCATTCATCCAATCATCTATTTATTTGTCTAGTCCATTCTTTCATCCATCTACCCATCCATCCATTCATCTATTTATTTTTCTTCCATTTATCCATCCATCCATCCATCTACCTATTTGTCCATCCATCATCTATCCATTTTTTGTCCATTCATCCATCTATTTGTTTGCCTATCCATTAATTTATACATCTATCCATTTTCCATCCGTTGCCAATCAATCCATCCATCTTTTGAGTGAAATGAGAACTGCACATGTTTTTTTAATGCACTCATTTACACGAACAGCTTTTTATGATCCCTGAGGCTGTTTACAGCATTATTTATAGAGCGCTGCTATTGTGTGTAAAGAGGAAAAGTATTTAATTTTGCATGTTTTCCATCCTTTGTTTGTTACCAACATCCTGTCAATAAGCAGAACTTCAACTTCTCTAACTCTCCTGAGATAATATACCCTATTTGCTGCATTGTACGTCTACGGTTAAACTGAAATGTTAAACTTGTGTCAGTAGGAAGCAGGATTCTCATATTGCTAATTATGAGCTGCTTTAGAGTTGCGTCTCTTGCATCAGCAGCTTTGAGTTTTACCAAGAACAGGAACTTCATTTCCTGTTTGATAACGTGCAAAACACTCACAGCTCGAAGCTACTGTAGCTATATATGTATTCACACTCAAATGCTAATATTAGACTTTTATTAAGGATTTTAATCAATGTTCGTTTTGTATGTTTAATTTCAATCACAGATGAGTACAACGGCAGATGAGCCCGGAGGTGAAAGACCTCAAAAAACTGTGGGAAAAGACCACAAAAAGGTATGTGGAATGTAGAACAATCTTTTAAAAAATTTTTTTTAAGTTTTATCTTTAGTTAGCAGTGATAAGGCAATGAATTAATTTATTTCTAATTTGGTTCCAAATGAAGTTTTATTGGTTGATGGAGCATAAAAGTAATTTAGATTGATTATAGATGTTAGATATATAGATGTTATCTTCTCAAAATATTTTAGAAAATACAGTTTCATTATAGGGCTGGGCCGATGGATGATATAATATTGAATCGCGATAAAATTTATGTCAATAACAATGATAAGCTCTGGACTTTTTTAATCTATATTGATCTAAGAGCCAATTACATAGCAGAAATGTGCAACAATGGGAACCTTAAAGTGTGTTAATATCGACTTTTTGGCCACCGAGATGTAGAGATTGGAGATGTATCGAATTTTCGAAATGTATCAAATTTTCAGCCACCGAAAATTTATCGGCCGAATACATGTTATGCCATTTAATGGACCCTCTAATTTTTGTGCCTTCAGTCATTGTTGGGGTACTCTTTTAAATCTGGAACATTAACAACTTATATCGAAATCTTTATATCGTTATCATTTAATATGGAATATTATATTATATTATATTATTCATTCATTTTCTTTTCGGCTTAGTCCCTTTATTAATCTGGGGTCGCCACAGCGGAATGAACCGGCAACTTATCCAGCATATGCCAAAAAGAAAATGAATGAATATTACTATTAGGGTTGGGCCAATAGACAACACGATGCTGAGCTGGCATCACCGATCCTCCGCCCCGCCTCCGTCGCAAACCCGCTCGCGAAAAATACACACTTAGATCCCGTTTACACTAATACGTCTTAGTTTTAAAATGTCATTTTAGATGAAAATGATCCACATCCACACCATGTTTTATCTAGCATTTCTGAATAGCCCTAGGTCTGCTGAAAATGCACATCACGTGACCACACACACACGCACACACACACACACACACACACACACACACACACACACACACACACACACACACACACACACACACACACACACACACACACACACACACAGCCACACACACTGTCATGCGCTTGTCTGAGCTCCAGAGAGCAGTGCACGTCGGACAGTTTATCAAGGATGTACCGCTGGATTGCGTCTCACTATAGTTGTTAAACGTGATATTTAATTATTCTTGTCTCTATCTAACGACTCTTTGGTCTTTTGAATCTATCAGGTAACGTGTCACAGCCTCAGTACACTGCTTCAATATTTCGCTTTCACGCTTGTACTTAGTAATTTTAGTGAAAACTTCAGATACTGTTGGTTGGTTGCTGTTGGTTGTGCACCTTTTTTACCAACCATGTTTGTGGATGCCATTATAACGACACAGATCACTCTGCCTATTCATGCCAGAGTCCTGCGGAAAAAGGGGAATGACGTGGTAATTTGTGTGTAACTTATCAAAGACAATGCGGGTCAGGTAGTTGAAACTGTAGGTTACAAATAATTAATTTGATATGAATGAATTAATTATTAATAAATAATTAATCCGCCTATGACAACGATGCCAATTAGACATCGTACGATGCCAAATTGTTCGTCATCGCCCAACCCTAATTAATATTTAAAGATTTTTTAAAATATCTCTCTTGAAATAAATGTTAGCTTAGCATAGCTCTTCCAAGAGGTTTAGCATTTGTTCTGTTTTAATATCGTTTATGTGTAGGCAAAATTATATCAAAAAGAGCTCTCATTTTTCATTTCTCTAGGCCTTGGTGTGCAATATTTTTGCTCAACCCGACATTTTTCTCTGTGGCACAATGTAGCGTTTGTGCTGTGAGCTCCTTTGGGATTTAGTGGGATTTGATTTTTGCATATCCCACTCTGATTTGTCATACTTGCGGTCTGAAATACTGTTTTCCTGCTGACTGTTACATAACAGTGACCACACTATATAGCCATGTGTCAGGCAATGTGTAACATGAACAGGAGGCTCATGATTTTAGGATATTAGGGATATTCACATTGGATGTTTGCCCACTAAATGGCTTGCAGGGTTTAGGGATTTTCGTCACTTCCAGGATAGAAATACTGTAAGTGAAATAACAGAGGATGGATATAATTAGACAATTTGGATTGAGGGAAAAAAGTCGCACAACATGACATTTATTGCATACTTATAAAACTTACACAGGCTGTTTAAAAACATATATAGTGTTTAACTCCTTAATGACCACAGCACAATTATTGTTATAGAAACAGATTCAGTAGTCATGATGACTCATAAATATTTAAATTAGATGTTGCCTACGCTGTTGTTGTCTATTGGAAGGAATGCGTCAATAGAGCCGCCATTTTAGTACAGGGTAGGGCTCCCTTGAAATGAATGCGGGACCAAGGTGCAGTGGAGGACTGGCCATCCAGAGCCTGAGATATATGCACATATATACATATATCTATGGTCGGCAGTTTTCCTGGTGGTCAGTACGCAAATATTTTTTTAAATGACAAAAATGAGAATTTTACATCATTTTTCTACATTGATGGATAAGTGACTACATGGGCATTGCTGACAAAGAGCTTGTGTTTGTGTGCTCCTGCTTTCACTACTCTCACTCATTCTAACAATTTGTTTGTGAATGAATCTCTGTTATGAATTACTTAGCCGACAATAATACAAGTTTCTGGCACTGCAGTGTCTTCTTGTCATATTTCATTTACATTGTTTGCCTATTTTATTCAACAAAACTAGCATAAGCCTAGAATTGTGTGAGTTGGTGATACTTTGCCTTTTATGGTGAATGCAGTAAGTGACTGTATTATCATCAATAATGCTACTTGTTGAGCACAAAAGTCCGTAAAAAAACTAATTCTTACCTATGAACTGTTCTGCCTTTATGCTTTGTTTTCTTTGTTTGCTCGTTACTACACCTATACACAGCGCTAAAGTCCAGAATCTTTACATTGGCACACTGTCTTGTTCTGGGAGCAGTGTACAAATGTGGCAGCGCTATTGATGTATGCGATATCTAGTGTATTGTCTATAGTCATGACTGTTGCTTTTGCGTCAGTTGAGATTCAACATTATAAAATTGTCATTAATAGAGTTATGCGAACTATTATTAGGGTATAAAACTTTATGCTAACTGACTGATTTAAGATCATGATTTATGTTATAAATATAAATGTAACAAAAAATGTAATAAAAAAAAGAATTCTCCACTAAGACCTGAACCTGTCATCTGACAACTACTACACTGTTCCCTATGCTTTTGTTTTATTTGATGTTCAATTCATCTTTGGATCCCTCTTACGTCATTCTACTTCTCTTATGAATCACACACTTGGTTCTGTTTGTTGACATACAGTAATAAAAATTAATATAATGTCTAAAACGTAAAAGTCCAAAAACAGCATCAAATTAAATGTATAAACAATTTATATTACATAGAAAAAATAATGTGTAAATAAAAGATTTACTTTCTTTATTTCTTTAGCCAAAATATGATGAAAAAATATTCCATTGTCATGTCAATGGCACATAAACAGTCCTTAAAAAGCTACAGTATTAAATTCCTTAAACATGGAAAATGCATTTTAATTCATTTATTGATTATATATATATATTTTTTTTTCATTCATTCATTCATTTTCTTTTTGACTTAGTCCCTTTATTAATCAAGGGTCACCACAGCGGAATGAACCGCCAACTTATCCAGCATATTTTTTTAACGCAGCGGATGCTCTTCCAGCTGCAACCTATCACTGGGAAACATCCATACACACTCATTCTCACACACACACCCACACACACACACACACACACACACACACACACACACACACACACACACACACACACACACACACACACACACACACACACACACACATACTATGGTCAATTTTAGCATGTCCAATTCACCTGTACCACATGTCTTTGGACTTGTGGGGGAAACCGGAGCATGCGGAGGAAACCAACGCGAACATGGGGAGAACATGCAAACTCCACACAGAAATGCCAGCTGACCCAGCCGAGGCTCGAAACAGTGACCTTCTTGCTGTGAGGCGAACATGCTACCCACTGCTCCACCACGTCGCCTATTTTATTTTTTGCTAAATATATATAAGTTTTGTCTGTGACACAGGGACTGTATATGCTTTGTGTTTATTGTTATATTTGAGTATATGGTAATTAGAGTCCACAATTAATTTTCAAAATTCTTTAAAAAAAATATCTGATGGCATGTTTTTACATTATTTTTCCAGTCACCAATGTGGTTGCGTGCCAGATCATTGCTTTTCTATAATACTGTATTAATAATACACATTACTGTCATTAAGTCATTAGTTATAGTTACTAGTTACTTCTCACTAATAGTAACTGAGTTAGTAACTGAGTTACATACTTATAAAAGTAAGTAATTACCAGGAAAAGTAACTATTGCATTACTTTAAAGGGCACCTAGGTTACCACTTTTTCCAGATTTAATATAAGTCTTTTGTGTCTCCAGAATGTGTCTGTAAAGTTTCATCTCAAAACACCCATCAGATTTTTTATTATACCTTTCATAAGTTTCTATTTTGTAGCATTTATCATCAGCTAGCGTTTTTTGTGTACTGCGCCTTTAAGGCTAATCATTCACGCCCACCGTTTCCATGTGCCTGGCAGCAGCTACCTCGGCTGTGTTAGACAACAGACAAACAAGAAGGAATAAGATCTCACGTAACGTTTGTGAGAAAAACTACAGTAAGAATCTTACCAATAAGTATTTGATGCATGTTGTGGAGTTGCAAGGATGAGTCACACACATGTGTGTGTTGTTACAAAGTTCACACACACACACACACACACACACACACATAGAGCGGATACGCACATACATAGCTTTGCACTGTTTTTGCATGCAAATGTGACAGGATACACGTTAATATCCACTGCTGTATGGAAATCTGTTATATTAATGTACAAAATAAACCTGATTTAACGTCCACAAACCGGGATTGAAGCGTCTTTTATAATTGTTCTGACATGCGGCT
Organism: Danio kyathit; assembly: GCA_903798195.1. Lineage (NCBI taxonomy): Eukaryota > Metazoa > Chordata > Actinopteri > Cypriniformes > Danionidae > Danio > Danio kyathit. The sequence goes on from LR812528.1 coordinate 14,557,609, forward strand.
GTAGTGATGAAGTAAAGCTGAAGTAAATCGCTGTAATTTATTACAAACATGCACTGTTTTAAAAGATTTTAAACTTGTCAAACCCACTCTTGATCACATTTGATGATGATGGATGATCCTAGGCTAGCAAACTGAACAGACTTTTATTTACGGGTGATTAGTTTGCGCATGTCCTGTGGTTGGTATGATTATACACGTTACTACAGAGACATGTAGATGAGGAGATTCCCCCCAATATGTAAAGCGCTTTGAGTGTCTAGAAAAGCGCTATATAAATGTAAGGAATTATTATTATTATTATTATGTTAATACGCAGTTGTCAATCAATTCGGTGGGCGGGGGGACCGCACTCTTACGTCAAGTTGCGGTCGGTCTCAAAACCGCTCCAATTGGTCCACTGTTTTTATGTTGTTAAATTGTAAAAAAAGGACTGGGTGTGTTTTTATCACCCAATATGACAGTATATACACTATACCTACACATATGCCTGTCCAAACAGCTTGAAAAGTATTTTTCACCATAGGTGCCCTTTAAAAAAAATCTAATTTGTCAAATGACTATAAAATAAACATCAAACATTGTGCACTAATCTACACAATTTTAATGTTGTTGTGGGACAATGTGAGAGACATGTCCTCAACTATATATCTAGATATGATTTTGTTTCAGTTTTATTTGCTTTGACATCGTGGCTTCATCTCCTCTTTTGGTAGAAGAGCTCACGTAATCAATTGCGTAGCCATTCATTTTGTGGCAGCATGTGACCACGTGAGATGCTTCATTAGATTATAATTACTTGTCACCGCAGAAAGACCCTTTTTTTCCTGGGCATAAGTTGCACGACACATAAACATTCTTGTCTTTCATCTTAACAACGGAAAAGTAGTGCTTATATTTCCAGTTTGCAAACGCTACCTTTGAACTTGTTGGATTTGCCATCGTTCGGACTCCTGGTCATTATTTGTGTTCAACTGACTGTGCGTGTGCTTGTGTGAATGCCCGCCCTATCTGCCTCTGATTGGCAAATGATGGAAATGTACTCTAAACCAATCATCACATTCTCAGTTACACCACATTCACGGTCAGAAAGAGAGAAAGAGAGGCCATATGGCTGAGAGAGACGCTGCTCCTATGAAAACCGCTTCAGTGTTCTCAATTATAGTAACGCGCATTTTATTATCAGTAACGATAACGGAGTTATAACAGGGGAAACAGTTGTTCAATTGATTGATTGCTCATTACTGAAAAAAGTATTGCCGTTAGTAACGTTGTTTATTTATAGTGGCATTATTGTCATCACTGATTAGCTCACAATGTGACACCCCAGTTACTGAAGTAAATGTCTTCTGGTAAAGCCAACTTCCTTGTCCTCAATTTCCTCCCATGTGTGTTTTTAGCACCGATAAGCTGTTATCTTTATCTCAGTGTTATGATGATTGCTTTTCCTTTATGTGTCACTGCTGCTTTGCTTCTGAGGCCTGCTCTTCATTTATTTTCTGTGTGTGTGTGTGTGTGTGTGTGTGTGTGTGTGTGTGTGTGTGTGTGTGTGTGTGTGTGTGTGTGTGTGTGTGTGTGTGTGTGCGTGTGCGTGTGCGTGTGTGCATGCATGCATGTGTGTGTGTGTGTGTGCAGCTCACATCTGAAGCCCTAAGAGGAGCCATTCAGCTTGGCATCGGCTACACCGTCGGCAATCTGACCTCCAAACCAGACCGAGATGTGCTCATGCAGGACTTTTACGTGGTCGAGAGCGTCTTTCTACCAAGGTAATATTGTCCATGTACTGTGTGTCACACTGGATTTCACTGACTTTGTTCAAACACTGACATACTGTGGCTGTGTTCCAACTGTACGCTCCAAAAAATAAATCATTGGTGTTACTTAAAGGGCACCTATGGTGAAAAATCTATTTTTCAAGCTGTTTAGACAGACATATGTGTAGGTATAGTGTACCGTCATATTGGAGTGATATAAACACACTCAGTCCTTTTTTTTTAATTTAACAACATAAAAACGGTGGACCAATTGGAGCGGTTTTGAGATCAACCAGAGCTTGACATAGGAGTGCGGTCCCCCCGCCCACCAATATTGATTGACAGGTGTATTACCATTTCCTCAGTATGTTGTTTCACGTCCGCCATTTTCAGCGTGTGAGTCAAAGCGACATCACCAAAGAAACACCCTTGCTCTATTTTTAGATGTAAGGCTCATTGGGCTCAACATTCACCACGTTATGGCTCTCCTCGCCGCCAGTGTTATTGAGTTTTGGTGGGTTTGCATACATGTGTTCTTTTAATTGCGTCTTCCTTAAACTTCAGCGGTTTGCATTTCCCGCGTTCACAGAAGCTCCATGTTATCTTAGCTAGGTGCAGCTGGAAAGTGCGAGCGCATTGCCTCACGTGCGCGTCCCTCCATTGGAAATAACGAATGAAAGTGTGGACCGAGGGGGGGGGGGGGGTCGCTCGCTATTCTGCCGCCTAGGTCGCCTCTATGGACGCGCTGGCCCTGCTCACGACACTTCATATTTCTGCCGCGCCACAGAGCGTTATCTGAATAGTTTCATTTTAAATAACATGCAAATGTGCGCGTCTGGTGTGCTGTGTCGTGGCTCTGAGCGGCACATCCGGTGTATGACGATCTTTAGTTATAGCCTCAAGCAGGTCGTACACCAGAAGCGCAGATCAGCGACAAGCAGCATCGCACCACTCAGCGGCATGCATTTCTGAATTCTAAACATAAGTTTCTATCGGATGACACACACCGGTGCCGCAAGTGTGCGATACTTTCAACTGTCATGTGTGCGCTGTGTCGTGGTGCATCCGGTGTGTGTCAAAGTTAATTCAGTGTGCTTGGTTATTAGTCTCAGTGTAGGGTACAAGCTCGGAGCTTTAAACTAGCACACAGTTGGCTGTAAAACTACACAAAGACACAATTGATTTTGTAGTCTCTTCTTGGTCTGTGTCCAAGTCGTACATGTACAGCTGAATGTTGGTCCTCTCACTCATGTTGCTTCTCTCTGTCTGCCTGTCTGTAGCCATACACAAAGCGAGGGAGCTCTTGGCATCGCCCCCTTGTTAAGTTGGGCGGGAAGTTGAAACTAATTTTCACGAGAAGCAACACGCCCCTAAAACAACGAGCTGTGTACACGCCCCCAAAATGACACTTTTTAACACATCATAATAAAAAAATCTAAATTGTGTTTTGAACTGAACCTAAACTGGCACACTCAGAAGAACCATAATATTAATATTACATCTTAAAAAAGGGGTAAAATAGGTGCCCTTTAATATAATTATGGCACACATTTGAATGATGATATTTGAACCTAATTTAGGCAAATGGAGAAAATTCGTTTTAAATCATTGAGATCAAATCACTTTCGTTTAAATTATCTTATAAATATGGCTTGAACAGGTGACACAGTGGCGCAGTAAGTAGTGCTGTCACCTCACAGCAAGAAGGTCACTGGTTCGAGCCTCGGCTGGGTCAGTTGGCCTTTCTGTGTGGAGTTTGCATGTTCTCCCTGCTTTTGCGTGGGTTTCCTCCGGGTGTTCCGGTTTCCCCTACAGTCCAAAGACATGCAGTACAGGTGAATTGGGTAGGCTAAATTGTTCAAAGTGTTTGAGTGTGCATGAGTGTATGGATGTTTCCCAGAGATGGGTTGTGGGTGGAAGGGCATCCGCTGCGTAAAACATGTGCTGGATAAGTTGGCGGTTCATTCCGCTGTGGCGACCCCGAAATAATAAAGGGACTAAGCCGAAAAGAAAATGAATGAATGAATATGACTTGAACACTGTTTAGTCTTGTTGAGTCAATTAAAGGAATAGTTCAGCCACAATGACATTTACCACGGGTTGCCTTGGTGGAAAACCTCGAATTTGATTGATGCAGTCACAAAGGTTCTCAAAGTATGCATCACCGACTGAAAATGGGACCTCCGGTGGACAGTAACAGCCTTTAAAATGAGACACTGGTTAAGAGTTTCACATAAGGTGGTTATTAATTAGTAAATAATGTAAATATTACAAATGTAAATATTAGGTGAGCAGGTTACATTGTAACCCTGTGTCCTAACAACACGCTGCCCGACAATATTTGCAGTGATAAGCAATTTGGCTGTTTTATACAGCCATAGAATATATGTGCACTCACTGCACTCCAACAAAATGATTAATTATTACAAATTAAACCTCTTTAACATTATTAAATTTACATGCTGATCTGATATTTGATGGCTTGCACTGAGTCACAGTTCTAAAGTTCAGTTTCAAATGGTTTATTTTATTTTTAAGATATGAGGTGAACTGCATGATCTGCTGCTGCTTTCAGTAGTATGGCAATAAATGCCATGTGAAGTATTTCTCTTTACTTAAAGTCTGCTTAAAAATGTACAAGGTTTATTTTGCTAGCTCATGTTGTTACTCTTAAAGGGCACCTATTTTAACCCATTTTTAAGTAGTAATATTAATATTATGGTTCTTCTGAGTGTGCCAGTTTAGGTTCAGTTCAAAACACAATTCAGATTTTTTTATTAAAAAATTGCCATTTTGGGGGCGTGTACACAGTTCACTGTTTTAGGGGCATGTTGCTTTACATGAAAATTAGTTTCGACTTCCCGCCCAACTTAACAAGGGGGTGGAGCCAAGAGCTCCCTATGGCAACAGACAGAGAGAAGCAACATGAGTGAGAGGACAAGCATTCAGCTGTACATGTACGACTCGGGCACAGACCAAGCAGAGACTACAAAATCATTTGTGTCTTTGTATAGTTTTACAGCCAATTGTGTGCTAGTTTAAAGCTCCAAGCTTGTGCACCGAGACTTGCGGCGCCGGTGTGTGTCCACGATAGAAACTTATGTTTAGAATTCAGAAATGCATACCGTTGCGTGTCGCCGAGCGGCGCTTCTGGTGTACGACCTGCTTGAGGCTATAACTAAAGGGCGCCATACACAGGATGCGCCGCTCAGAGCCACGACACGGCACACCAGACGCGCACATTCGCATGTTATTTAAAATGAATAGTGAGCGAACCCCCCCGGTCCTCACTTTCATCCGCGACACGCACACCCTCTCTCCCGGTACTCACTTTCATCCGCGACACCGCGAAATGCATGGCGCTGCGCGTTGTTAGTTCGTTATTTCCAATGGAGGGACGCGCACGTGAGGCAATGCGCTCGCACTTTCCAGCTGCTCCTAGTTAAGATGACAGGGAGATTCTGTGACCGCGGGAAATGCAAACCGCTGAAGTTTAAGGAAGACGCAATTAAAAGTACACATGTATGCAAACCCACCAAAACTCACAAACACTGGCGGCGAGGAGAGTGATAACGTGGTGAATGTTGAGCCCAATGAGCCTTACATCTAAAAATAGAGCAAGGGTGTTTCTTTGGTGACGTCGCTTTGACTCACACGCTGAAAATGGCGGATGTAAAAACAACATACTGAGGAAATGGTAATGCGCACCTGTCAATCAATATTGGTGGGCAGGGGGACCGCACTCCTACGTAAAGTTGCGGTCGATCTCAAAACTGCTCCGATTGGTCCATCGTTTTTATGTTGTTAAATTGAAAAAAAGGACTGAGTATGCTAATATCACCCAATATGACGGTCTATACACTATACCTACACATATGTCTGTCTAAACAGCTTGATAAGTAGATTTTTCACCATAGGTGCCCTTTAAGGTGAACAATTAGTCCATGCAATTTAATCCACTGAATAAATTAGTTTGTTGTGGTAATCTTCAATGAAAGTTTGCTCATTTGCTTCTCCGTTTAAAGTGGCGGTGCGTCTGTTGACATCAACCTGAGGGCTTCCATAGCAACTGCATATTAGATTTGCTATGAGGAAATGATATGCAAAGGAAAGCCCTGCCCCCTACTCATTATTCAGTTTCAGTTGGAAGTACATCTACATACTGAAATAAAGGTCTCAGCAACTAGGTTTGCGCGGACTTTATGATTTAATTTATTGTATTGTAAGATTACTTTTATTGTAAAACATTCTACCCTGTTTGTCCGATCCCACACTCTCAGAAAAAAAGGTACACGGTGGTACAAATAATGTTCCTTGAGGAACAGTTTTGTACATTTGTAAAAGTTGTACCCTATATGGCAAAGAAATCTCTTATGATACTGTTCTGTGCCTCTTATGGTACAACTGAAATGAAGGTACACAATTGTTCCCATATAAAAGGTACAGAAGTGTTGAACAAATTCTTTATTACAATACCTATAAAATATATATATATATATATATATATATATATATATATATATATATATATATATATATATATATATATATATATATATATATATATATATATATATATATATATATATATATATATATATATATATATATATATATATGGAAAGGCAAAGTAATTTTATGAATAATTTCCATATTAAAACAGGTATAATATTGTATCTGCATGTTTTAAAAACCATAGGTACATTTTGGTTTCCCAAGGTACAAATCATGTCCTTAAAGGTACAAACTGCAATGGTATAAATTTGTTTCTTTGTCTTAAGGTACAATTCTGTTCCATAAAAAAAGTACTGCCCCAGTGATAAGGGTTTGTATCTTCTTTGGTACAACATTGTACCATTTTTTCTGAGAGTGCATTCAAAGCATGTTAAGAATTACTGTTAAGTATCCCAACTAAAAATATTGTTGTCCCAAAGCAAAACAAATTTAAGTGGTTTGAACTTAATGTAAATAAATTGTCTAAAAAAATGTAAAAAGTAATTTGCAAAAGCAACAAAAATATTTTTTGGAGTGTATACTGTTGTGTTGTAGTTGATGTAAGTGTGTGTATTATTTAATGCATTATTAAATAGTTGAGGTGAATGTCTATTGTGATTGGTTGATAAATGGTTTTTGGTCATTGTGTGTTTTGTTTTTCAGCGAAGGCAGTAATCTGACCCCGGCTCACCATTATCCTGACTTTCGCTTCAAAAATTATGCGCCTTTGGCTTTTCGTTATTTTAGGGAGCTCTTTGGGATTAAACCAGACGATTATCTGGTAAGACCAAAAAAACCATAGGAGACTTACTGAACTGATACAATCATGACTGATGAGCACATGGTTTCAGCAATCCTAAATTCCAGATAGTAAGCAGGTCATTCTGAGTAAACAGTAGCATTCATACAAAAAACAATTGTTTCATGTAATCGCTTTACAACTGAACTTTCATTAAATCATGTTTTTTATGAAAAGGTTTTTCAATTAAAATGTGACATAGATGAACATGCGAATGAGTTAAAATGAATATAAATTATTGCTAAATAAGTTGAACGTTTTATTATTTAAAGCATATTTTCATTAAACCAGGATTGTTATTTTTACTAAAACTAAAACCATAAAAAGTATATAACAAATAAACTTGAAGGTTTTACTTAGGATTTTGTTTACATAAATATTATACTTTAGACTTGAAAACGAACCTTTTTATAAGACTTAAATAAAAAAGTATATAAACATATTTGAAAATATTTATAAAATCTAAACTAACAATAAAAAACATTTACAGCATGTGTCCTATAAGTTATATTAGTGCAAAGTCATGGGAACACAAATGATGGTGTGCTATTTTTGTATTTTTCTAATATTTATTCATTCATTTATTTTCCTTCAGCTTAGTCCCTCATTTATCAGGGGTCGCCACAGCAGAATGAACCACCAACTATTTCAGCATATGTTTTATGCAGCGCATGCCCTTCCAGCCGCAACCCAGTACTGGGAAAAACCCATACACTAACACATTCACACACACTCATACACTGCAGCCAATTTAGCTCATCCAATTCTCTTATACTGCCTGTCTTTGTACTGTGGGGGAAACTGGAGCACCCAAAGGAAACCACGTGATTTCAACTGGTCCAGTCGGGACTCAAACCAGTGACCTTCTTGGTGTGAGCCGACAGTGCTAACCACTGAGCCACCGTGCCGCCCATATTTATTCATAATATGAATAGTAATATTATTAATAAATTGTGTAAATTTATTTTTTAAAATATTATTCATGTTTATTTTATACATATTATTATAAAATAAAATATTATATAAATAATATTAAAGTGTTTAATCTTTTTATCAATACTTTTATTACATAAATTGCTATTTATATTTTTATCTGAAATTATTGGTATCGTTTTTAGTTTTTCGAGAACATTACACTGAAACACAATCAAGCAAGTGTATTTGTGTGTGTCGTTTCTGTAGAATCTGCATTATTAATACATCTCTTTTATCTACAGTACTCAATTTGTAAAGAGCCTCTGATCGAGCTGTCGAACCCCGGAGCAAGCAGTTCATGGTTTTATTTAACAAGTGATGATGAGTTCATCATAAAGACTGTGCAGCACAAAGAAGCTGAATTTCTGCAGAAGCTGCTTCCAGGATACTACATGGTGAGCCACACAATCCACAACAACACTTACAAGAACACAGGAAGACACAGCACAATACACAATATGTCTTTAGCAACAGCTCATTTATTTTTTATCTGAAACATGTTGGCACTTGGTAAATATTTATGTAGGACACAAATAATCATTTTGCATCCCTGTATAATTACATCTCAATAGTTTCAACGTTCTGTTCACATTAAAAATACAGGAAATTCATAAAATGTAGTTATTAAAAGTTGAGTATTGAGCATGTTTTCAGGATTCTTCGATAATTAGATAGATTCAAAGAGCAGTGTTTATCTTTAATAAGAATTTTTGGTCACACTTTATTTTGATGGTCTGTTTGTTGAATATATGTTACACTGCATCTACATGCCAACTAATTCTCATTAGATTATAAGAAGATTGTTAGGTTGGGCTTGGGGTTAGGGTTGGGGTTAGTGTAAGTTGACATGTACTTGCAAAGTTTCTCATAGTCAGTTAAATGTCTGTTGAAGAAGCAGTATCAGCAGATAGTAAGCAGACAGTCTACTAATACTCAAATGGACCATCAAAATAAAGTGTTATTCTTTGTAACATTATACACTATACTGTACCATTCAAAAGCTTAGCCAGTATCATTTTTGTTCTTTTGTAAAGAACGTATCTAAATAACTACATTTATTTAGCAAGGATCATTTAAATTGAGCAGACGTGATTATAAATACATTCATAATGTGACAAGATATTAGTTTTAGATGTGCTGTTCTTCTGAACTTTCTATTCACCAAAGAAAGCTAAAAAAATCTACTTACTCTAAGTCTGTTTTTTGAGCAGCAAATCAGATTATTAGAATGATTTCAGAAGGATCATGTGAATGGAGTAATGATGCTAAAAATTCAGCTTTAAAATCACAGGAATAAATGACATTTAAATATGTATTCAGATAGAAAAGTTTTTTTGTAGCGAGTGGGAGGGCCTGAGACCTGTGGGAACGGGATAAGGTTGGTGCTTGAGTGATAATGTGAAGCACCTGTGTCGTGTACTGGCCTCAAGCTCTGGATTATAAAAGAAGGAGAGACAGCAGTGGAAGACGAGAGAGGACCAGCCCTAGATGTTTTATGTTTTACTTTTGATTTCAGTTTGATGGCAGTCTTTGTGAGGAGCTTCCATCTGTTTGTTTTATTTTTTCATTATTAAAATCATTTTAAAATACATCAGTTCTCTGCCTCCTTTTTCCCAAAGGCCAGGAGGCCAGTAACTGTATTACACTGTTTTTTAAAATAGTAAAATCATATCAAATCTTTACAGTTATTGCTGTAGTTTGGATCGAATAAATGCAGACTTACTGAGCAGAAGAGACTTCCTTTTTAAACACATTAAAAATCTTACTGTTCTATATCATGTCCCTCATAATGCATTAAAAATGTTTACATTTATGTTTGTATTCTGCAATCATATAGAATCATATTTAAAAAAAAATTATTTTAGAATTTTTAAATTGTAAAAAAATCTAAGAAAAAAAATATTACTTTTGAATTTTCTGAGGGTTTTTAGGTATTTGCAAAGTTTCTCTTTATGAAACTTTGAAACTTTATGGAACATAAAAACTCTTTATGTTCTATATTCTTTATATTCTAATATGAATCATCAATTATGAATTTCCCCTGGGGTATGAATAATTTTTGGACCTGACTTTACATCTCATCTGGGTCAGAAGAGAAGGTTATATTTATTGAAGAATAATTGGATCTTAGGGCAGCACGGTTGCGCAGTGGGTAGCACAATCGCCTCACAGCAAGAAGATCGCTGGTTCGAGTTGGTTCGTTTCTGTGTGGAGTTTGCATGTTATCCCCGTGTTCGCGTGGGTTTCCTCCGGGTGCTCTAGTTTCCCCCACAAGTCCAAAGACATGCGGTAGAGGTGAATTGGGTAGGCTAAATTGTCCGTATAGTGTATCTGTGTGAATGAGTGTGTATGGATGTTTTCCAGTGATGGGTTGCAGCTGGAAGGGCATCCGCTGCGTAAAACATATGCTGAATAAGTTGGCAGTTCATTTCGCTGTGGTGACCCCAGATTAATAAAGGGACTAAGCCGAAAAGAAAATGAATGATTGAATAAATGGATCTTTTAGCAGTTTTGTTTGGTAAATAATATTACTATTGAATAATATTAATGTATTATTAATAATAATGCATTGTTTTTCATTTACTTTTCATGTTCATTTCTAGCTTAAAAACCTAATCTGTGTGTCTCGATTGCAGAATCTAAATCAGAACCCCAGGACGCTCTTACCAAAGTTTTACGGGCTGTACTGCATTCAGTGTGGTGGAATGACCATCCGACTGGTGGTAATGAACAATGTTCTGCCTCGATCTTTGAAAATGGACTACAAATATGACCTAAAGGGCTCCACATACAAACGCAGAGCCTCACGCAAAGAGCGCGCCAAAGGCTCCCCGACCTTCAAAGATCTGGACTTCCAGGAGATGCACGAAGGGCTTTATTTTGATGCAGACACGTACAACGCCTTGATGAAGACGCTTCAGAGAGACTGCAGGGTGAGTCCGGCTTATGAACAGTGACCTGTTTTAGATTATAGCTGGCTTGTAGGTGCTCACATTACCCTTCAAATTGCACAAATTTGCAAAAATGCCTGTAGATCTTAAAAATGTTTTAATGTGTATGAGTGTGTGTGGTAGTTATTTTGATTTCAGGTTATTTGGAACATCCGGTATGTTAAATGACATGTATGATATATAAATGTGTGTGGCGTGGTGGCTCAGTGGTTAGCACTGTTGCCTCACTGCAATAAGGTTGCTGGTTTGAGTCCCGGAGGGGCCAGTTGGCATTTCTGTGTGGAGTTAGCATGTTCTCCCCATGTTGGCGTGGGTTTCCTCCAGGTGCTCCGGATTCCCCCACAGTCCAAAGACTTACGCTAAAGGTGAATTTAACTAAATTGGTCATAGTGTATGAGTGTGAATGCGAAAGTATATGAGTGTTTCCCAGTACTTGGTTGTGGCTGGAAACATACAGGTATGCTGCATAAGTTGGCGGTTCATTCCGCTGTGACCCCTGATAAGTAAAGGGACTAAGCCGAAGGAAAATGATTAAGGAATTATAGAAGTGCTATAGAATTCAACTGGGTTGTTGAATGCTTGATTCTGATGGGCTGATGAACATGTTTGTGTGTCCACTGAAGTGGTTTTGCATTGCAGAAATGCAAGCAATGTTTTTTTCCTGTTGTTGTCAATGGAAGCACCACTTTTTTAAAATGGTGACAGCGTAGTGAGGTGCAGAGTGTGTGTTTTATGCTCAGCAATTTTTTAAAAACTCCAACAATAGTAAAAAAAAAATTTAGAACAGTGCTTCTGTTTCTGCCGCCCAAAAAACGCATCAGTGGATACATGCCCTTAGGGGGCATTTGCACATATGTATTTGTACATTCTAATGTGCTACTTTTGCATAGTTTTCCTATGTAAACACATGCTTGACGGACATGCATGACCATTACACTCCTTCACATTTTAACATTTTACATTTTCCTCACAATGTATACACAGCATCAATCATCAATAAAATTCATGCAATTCTGAGTGGGCCTCACACAGGTGAGTGGGCTTGACAAACCACCTGTAGAAAACCCACTCATTCATCTCTCTGACACTTTAACTGACACCAGTTTTGCACATTTTTATATCCGACACTTACTTAAAATCACTAAACATCTCAAAAATATAAAAATAAAAATAAATAAACACATTTATGAAGTGTGTTTCACACAGGTGAGTGGGCTTGACAAACCACCTGTAGAAACACTCTTTTAACCC